>WNWK01047587.1:0-13871 GCA_009830355.1 Cherax destructor | reverse complement strand
ACCCATCACTTGGGGGAAAAAGGGGGGGAAACCCGGGGAAAAAAACCTTCCCCCCAGGGAATAAAAATTTGGAAAATCCAAGCTTTTAAGGGGGTTTATAATTTTGGGGTCGAAAAGGGCGGGACATAATTTCCTTTCAAAAGTGTGGTGGGAAAACAGGAAGGTTTTTGGGGAACGGGGAGGGGGTCGGGATTCCCAAACTTTGCCAAAGTAAATTTTTTGGGTTTTTTGGAGGGGAAGGTGGGGAAAAACAAAAAGGTTTCCCTTTAAAAACGGGGTTTTGGGGGGAACTATGGGCCCAAAAGGGGAAGGGGGGGGGGCCCCAATTTTTAAATTGTTTCCAGCGTTAGCTTTTGGATGGGAGGGGAAAGGAGGCATATTGGTTTTCGCGTCCGGTTGGAGTTTGGGGAAATTAAATTTTGAAATTAAACCCAAATTGATTCGGGGAATGGGAAAATTTTTCCGGCATTAAAAAGGGGGGTTTAATGTTGAGTTTTATAATGGGGGGGTAAAGTTTGGAAACAAAGGTTAGGAAGAAATAAATTTTTTTTTTTGGCCACCCTTTCCCCAGGAATGGGTTTTAAAAAAAAAATAAAAAAAAATTTTTAATATATATATATATATATATATATATATATATATATATATATATATATTTTCATATATATATATTTTATATATATATATATATATATATATATATATATATATATATATATATATATATATATATATATATATATATATATATATATATTTTTTTGAGAGAGTGGGTAAATGTTATCAACCAAATTTTGTTGAAATAAGAAAAGTTTTGGAGTGAGATTAATAATTTGGGAGGAAGCCTGGGGAACAAATGGATTTGACATTTAAAAAAATAGGAGGGGAGAGTTATTAAATGGAGAGTTAGAGGTATGGGGAAGATGGGGGGAATATTTTGAGGAATTGTTAAATGTTGATGAAGACAGGGAAGCTGTGATTTCGTGTATGGGGCAAGGAGGAATAACATCTTGTAGGAGTGTGGAAAAAGCCAGGGGGTGGGGGTTCTGAGGCAGTGGGTAGAATAAAAGGGGGGAAACAGCTGGGATTGATGGGATAAAGATAGAAATGTTAAAAGCAGGTGGGGATATAGTTTTGGAGGGTTGGTGCTATTTTTTAATAAATGTATGGAAGAGGGTAATTAGGATTGGAGAGAGCGTGTATTGTTCCTTTGTATAAAGGAAAGGGGGACAAAAGAGAGTGCAAAAATTATGGGGGAATAAGTCTGTTGAGTGAATTTGGAAAGTGTATGGTAGAGTTATTATTGAAAGAATTAAGATAAGACAGAAACAGGATAGCAGATGAACAAGGGGTTTAGGGGAAAAGGGAGGGGGTGTGGGGACCAAGTGTTTACAGCGAAACATATAGGTGAACAGTTTTTGGATAAGGGAAAGATGTTTTTGTGGCATTTTGGGTTTGGGAAAAAAGGGGATGGGTAGGGGGGGATAGGGGGCAATGGGCAGATGTTGCAGGTGGTTGGAATAGGAGGTAGGTTACTGAAAGCAGTGAAGAGTTTTTTTTGAGGACAGTGGGCCGTTTGGGTGTGTAGGAGGGAGGGGACCATTTCCCCGTAAAAATGGGCCTTAGACAAGAATTTTGATGTCACCGGGTTTTTCAATATATTTATAGATGGGGTTTTGGAAGGAATGCGAGGGGCTTGGCAAGAGGGTGGGGGTTTTTAAAATAAAGAATAAATACAAAGGGGGAGTTGTCACAGTTGCTTTTTGCTGATGACACTGTGCTTTTTTTGGGGGATTCTGGGAAAAGAAGTTGCAGAGGTTGGTGGATGAATTTGGTAGGGTGTGAAAAGAAGAAAAATTGAAAGTGAATATAGGAAAGAGTAAGGTGATGAGGATAACAAAAAAATTAGGGGGACGAAAGAATACGGGTTGGAGGGGGAGAGATGGAGGAGGTGAAATGTATTCAGATATTTGGGAGGGACTTTCACAGTTTCAAAAGGTGAGGTGAATCATAGAATTGATGAGAAAAAGGTGAGGGAGCACTTCGAGTTTGGGAGACAAAGAACATTTCCATGGAAGTAAAGAAGGGAATGTATGAGAGTATAGTTATACCAACACTTTATAGGGGTGTAAGCAGGGGGATGAATGTTGCAACGAGGAGAAGGCTGGAGGCAGGGGGTCATGTTGACAATGGGGGGTGGAATATAATGCAGAGAATTGGATTTTGGGAAAATTAGGAGGAGGTGGGGGATTCCAAAACATTATCCAGAGAGCTGAGGAGGGGTTGTTGAGGTGGTTTGGACAGTAGAGAGAATGGAACGAGACAAAAAACCGAGAGTGTATAAATCTGTAGTGGAGGGAAGGCGGGTGGGGGTCGGCCTAGGAAAGGGTTTGGGGGGAGGGGAAAGGAAGTTTTTGTGGGGGGGTTGGGATTTCCGCAAGCATGGGGAGCGTAGATAGGGGAATGGATCAAAGGGTTTTTTTAATATTTGACGCTGTTGGAGGTGAAAGGTAACATTTATGAAGGGAAATTAGGGGAAACCGGCGGGGGGACTTGAGTCCTGGGGATGGGGAAATAAGTGCGCACCGAAGGAGGGGGGAATGTTGCGTTTTTTAACTGTAGGTAAAGCACCCCCGGCAAAACAGTGATGGAATGAAAGAAGTTTTTTTTTTGGGCAAACCCCGCCTTGGTGGGGAATGGCTGAAAAAAAAAAGGGTTTTTTTTTTTTAAAAAAAAAAAAAAAAAAAAATATATATATATATATAAAAATTTTTATATATATATATATATAGTACAAAAGATTTGGGGATACATTGTTTATATAAAGATGGCATATACAGTACACGAGGTGAGAGATACATGTCTAGTACATATTGTTACATCTTTGTCACTGATTATAATAAAAACTCATCCAGCCTTTTTCCCAGCTGGTGCGGGGCCCAGAATACAGCAGCATTACCCCCTGAACAGCAGCGCTGAGTCGCTGGAAAAAACAGCTGCCCTGGGACCCTAGTTACCCCGTTGAGTCTTTGCCCAGCTCCTTGAGGAACTTAGATGCACTCTTCCCCCTGAGCCAAGGGTCTCTGAGCCTATGGAACAAACATATAATGATGGGCAAGTTCTCCATATTTTTCGACTTCTGGGGCTCCCCAAGGGGCAAGCCCCTCCTTCCTCCCTGGTGTACTGGGGATAGGTATCAGCCAAGGTAGATGCAATTTTAGTCCCACACCACCTGCTTGCCGCTGTCCAGGTTGAAGGGTGATACCATCTGGACGCTTTTGGTTGCCATCAGATTGCATAGTTGGGGGGGTTTCCCCACGGGGCACCCGGGCTTTTGGAGGCCCTCTTGATAATGTTATTAACCCTTCGTTTTCAATTTTTTCCTCGATTTACGACACATAAAAGTTTTTAAAAATTTACGCAGGACAATAAGGACAAGTTACGGGGGGTTTTTGGTTTGTTGCCCCCAAAAGATGGGGGCAGTCAGCCCGCGGGGGAAAGGGAACTGGCGGCAGTCAGTCTCGCAGAACTGGCGGCAGTCAGTCTCGCAGAACTGGGGGCAGTCAGCCCAACATGGCGGCAGTCGCCCGCAGACACTGGGGGCAGCAGTCCCGGGCGGAGACCCCCAAATGGCAGTCAATACAAATAATAATGTCCGGATAAAATTAGCAAATTTTTAGAGGGACCAATAACTGCCAGACTGTTTAAAAAAAAGGCGCAATGGACAGGCGGTGTATCGAGCCCCCATCACTGCTTGCTCTGAATGACCCACATGGGTTTAGCGTTTCACAATAATAATACTAATAAAAAAAATATAAAAATAATAAAAAACAACAACAATAACAACAATAACTTTAGTAATAATAATCATAATAAAAAAAATGAGAACAGATTTTGAGGGGTTACAGTATACGGTTTTGTTGCTTATAACTATATAGAACAACATTCTTAACTTAAATATCTAAACAAAG
Organism: Cherax destructor; assembly: GCA_009830355.1. NCBI lineage: Eukaryota > Metazoa > Arthropoda > Malacostraca > Decapoda > Parastacidae > Cherax > Cherax destructor. The sequence continues at coordinate 9,900 of WNWK01047587.1, read as the reverse complement.
ACTAAACTTGGATAGGCCTTTTTACGCAGTGGATTTGATGGACGATCTAGAAAACCAAGTTAGTCAGTTTGGGATTTTGTTTTTTATACACTTGACTGACAAAGAGCTGCAGTTTCCCCACGGGTTTTTCGAAAATTTGAACACTTTTCCCACGGGGGTTTGTCACGCCAGTCTGGACACTGACTGCTTACCCCATGATGTCCTTGCTAAACCCGTCCGGGTCTATTGCCAAAAGAGAATGATCCAGTGCACTTAGTCATTATATGAAGAGAATGAGAAATAAATGACACTGTCCAGGTTTAGAGATTTAACACCCACTTGCCTTAGCTCAACACCACATAACCATTGGGACCCCTACCTGCTGTGGATTACAATCTATTTACTGACAAGGCAGGAGAGATGGCCCGATCCGGAGGTTTTTTGACACCTGGGTTTTCCCCCGTAGTATGGCCAAACAAGACCCAGTGAACCACGACCCGCTACTTGATGAGAGGTCGACAATTTTAAAGTCATTAAATCTGCTCGCAAATGTAATGACACGATTTAAAACCCCGGGAAAGGGTGGCCCCCAGGGGGGAGTTTTGGGCCCCCCGGGCCAGTGCGGGCCCCGGGCTGGAATGGCTTACGCACGGGCCCGGGGTTTTTACGACTCACTGCCCTGGGTTCAAACCCCACCCCGTTTAGTGGTTTGTCGTTAAACATTATAGTTGACACTCACTTAACACTCGCATAGTTAATTTCCTTTAGATCGTCCGTTTTTAAAAGGGGGACTAACTACGCCCAAATTTTTCCACTGGAAACATAATCTAGATTAACTCAATGACTCAGAGATGTCAGAGCACACGATAGAGGCCCCGGCTTCATTGGACGTTCAGTGAGCAAATTGAAATTAATCTGGTCCCAATTAGAAATCAGGCAGCCATTATTGTGTCCTCTATTTTAACACAAACGCCCACCCCAGGCCCTTTTCAAACACACCCCAGCCCAAACGCCGGCGATGCCCGGTTAATGTTGACAGTCACTGAAATAAAGAGGGTAATGAAGAACTGTCAGCGTGTCAGCAAACAGATAACACCATAAAAGCTTTCCAGGTTCTAAACCTAATAATAAATAGACCATTTCAATTTGTATTGGGGGGTTTTGAACAACTGAGCTATCCAAGAGGTAGACATGACAACGCCACTCGGGGCATGGTAAAGGGTTATCCGCTCCCTTATGCCTCAACTGGCGGAGGGAGGAGAGGAGGGTACGACGAAGGTGACCCCTCGGTCCAAAGCTCCTGGGGGAAAAGGGGAAGGATACCCACGCTTTTAGAATATTCTAAGGTACAAGCATTCAAGAATTAATTTTCTATGCAGGTGTTAACGTTAATATTTTTTGTAACTTGAGTAGTGTATCGGATATTTTTTGCTTACCATAAGTTTTCAGGAGCAGGTGCCCCACCCTTTACATATTTTCCCTTTTAAAATGTCTCCACTTTTACAGATGTTCACACTTTTTGGGGTGTCTCCAACCCTTTTCAGATGTTCAACCTTTCAGATGTCTCCCCTTTACAGATGCTCACACTCCTTACAGATGTCTCACATACCTTTTCGATGTCTCACACTTTACAGATGTCTCACACTCTTTACAGATGCTCACACTCCTTACAGATGTCTCACACTTTACAGATGTTCACACTCTTTACAGATGTCTCACACTCTTTTCAGATGTCTCACACTTTTTAAGATGCTACACTTTCCTTTTCAGATGTCTCTACCTTAAAGGATGAGATGAGAAATGACTTACTATGTGAAGGAACGTTTCACCTGAGGACTTTTGGGCCCCTCAAGTAAAAAAGGTGCCAAACATCATTTTGACGTCATTTCCACTGACTTCATTATTCGCCCCCCTCCCCTTGATGAAAAATAAAAATAATGTTCATTGTGTTTCCAGCAATTTATAAGATGGAAGGAATAATATGTCATAATCACCAATTTATTAATTATATAAATTTTGGGGTTTAGAGGTGTTAATGGTGAGAATGAGAATTAAGATGTAAAAATGGCTTTCAGACGAACTAATCTGGGACACAATTGAAATGACCGAGTTTGAGCTGCACAAATCGAGGGTGTTAGGAGCGACGGGAGGCAATGATTTTTTATGACTTGACGTTGTTTAATTGGGGGGGAAAAGAAACTTTTATGAAGGGATTCAGGACCCCGGTTAGCCGGACTTGAGTCCGGGAGGTGGTTACAGTGCCGCACTCTGAGGAGGGGGGAGATATGGCGCCTTTTGAACTGTGTATGGCACGCCTCTGACAAGACAGTGATGGAGTGAGTGATTAAGGTGTTTTTTTTTTCAGGTCACCCTACCTCGGGGGGAAACGGGAATTGAAAAAAAAGATAAATAACTAAAAAGTATGTTGATATACGGAGACAAAAGGGAAAAATGTTAATCAATTAACACAACACTTATCTATACCCCTTTGCATTCCTTTGGCATGCGGCGACGCAACCTCCGGAGCCAGAATGGTTTTGGGCCTTTTAAAACTCAAAATTGAGCTGTTTCCCGAGTACCCCGGAACAATGTACATGGGCGGACACGAGGGTTTGGGTTTTTTTGATGGTGACTTCCATCATTCATGAGTTGAGAACTTTTTATGGACCCAACGAATGGTGGAAATATATAAAATCATGTCCTTACTTGATACCAAATATTCATTTTTTTGTGAATGATTATTAGTTTTTTGGGCCCTTTATCAGCAGTTATTAAACAATTTTAAGGGGAAAAAAGACGGAATTTACATATGCTCGGGATACGCAGTCTTCCAACAGTTCCCCCGACGGCCCAAGTCTCTGCCCCACACACACACACACACAAAAACCAACACCCCAACACACACAACCAAAACCCAACAACACCAACAAACCACACAAACGCAAACACAACCAACCACCCAACAAACACACCACCAACCACACCCAACACTGCCCGAGGAAGGTTCGACAAGTTCCCACAGGGGTTGTAAAGAAGTTGGGAAAAGGCAAAACAGGAAAGGGGGGAAAGGGTCAGGGAATACCTCACGGGGGAAAACGGGAGGTGGTGCCAGGGACCAGTTTATTTTGGGTATTAACGACATGACATGGGTGACCGAGTGTTTGTTTGGGATGGTGAAATTAAAGGAGAATAAACACGAAGGGAAAAATTAAACAGCCTGGCCAATTGCATTGGTTAGAATTGGGTTTGAATTAAACCCCACCAAATAAAAATCAGAAATCGGGAAACAAAGCCGTGAAGAGCGGGCTTACAGGGTCAAACCTTCGGCAAAAAAAACCCAAAATAACCCAAGATTTCCCCGGAGGCACACATCCCAGATAATGGGGCAATATGGGGACTGGAAAACCAAAAATAGCGTTCCGTTACCTAAACAAGGAATCGTTCAAGACACTGAAACCGAAGTCAGCCCATACTAAAATATAGCACCCCCCCGGAACCCACCCCTGGTCAAGCACGTAAAGAAATAAAAAAGGGCAAAGGTTTCAAAGGTAGTTCCACAACTCAGGGGTCTGCCCTATGAAGAAAGGTTAGGGAAATGGGATAACAAACGGGAGGAAAAAGGGTCAGAGGAGAATGATAACGACATACAAAATACTGGGGGAAATTTGAAAAGGTAAAAGGGGGACGGGTGTTCCAGAGAGGGAACACAGAAACAAGGGACACAACTGGAAGCTGAAGACCAGATGAGTCAAAGGTGGTGGAACATTTTTTCAGCCACAGAGGTCAAAGGGAATACCGAGAAAGATATAGGGGGGCAGGAACCATACAAATTTTAAGACAGGTATGATAAGCTCATGGAGCAGGGGGAGCAGAGACCCAGTAGCGAAAAGAGGGGGGGCCAGGAGCTGAGTCTCGACCCCCGCAAACCCCAATTAGGTGAGGCCCCAAATTTGGTGAGTACACACACACACACCCCACACACACACCCCACACACACCACACACACACACACAAAAAATATATATATATATATATATATATATATATATATATATATATATATATATATATATATTCTTTTACCTTTCCAATTTAAATTTAATATTCAATTTATGAGGAAAATACATTGATTTTTATCTATAAATTATTGAAATATGTAATTGGTTTCTAATGTTGGGTTTTGGGCATCATCAATTAATTTTCCAAAAAACAATAGAATTATCAAGGGCTTTGGGCCCGGGGAAAGTACCCCCACATCCAACACGGCACAATGTTCTTAAAATTTAAACCCTGATAAAAAAGAGAAGCACTCATGACAAAATTTATATGGTGATTTATATGGTGATTAACTTGAATTAAATCCTTTTTTTCTTTAAAAAAAATATTCAATAAAGGAGTAATTTAAGAATTTTTGTCATAATATAACAAGATCCATCATTTTTTGGGAAATTTTAGGAACTGAACAAAAATTTCCCCATTCCCCGGGGGTTGAAGGTCAAACAGTGGGCTCTGATATCCCTCTCTGTTAAAGATCCAGCTTTGCCGACTTAGGTTTTGGCCTCGTAGACTGCTTTCTAAAAGCAACGTTGGTTCCATGGGATTTAATCATCATCTTCGACCTTTTGATTTTATTTTTTAAAATTTTTCCTTAAATCCCCTTTCAAGTCATCCTTCAACTCTCTTATCATAAATCACTTTTCAGGGTTTTTTCAGCATATTGTTGAATGAATTAACTTATTTATTGAGAGAAGAATTTTTGGTTTTTTACACCTTGTGATTGGGTAAACACTACCCCGTACCACAATGTTAGGTTTTCAGGTCTATTTGGCTGTGTTCCCGTTTATCTTTGCCGCATTTATTGCTTAAAAATTTTCCCTAAAGAAATATAATATTTTTGACGTCACAGGTTTTCCCCAAGTTATACTTTATATTTACCAATTTTCACATTTTTACAGTATCAGTTTTCTCCAAAGGTTTTTCATTGAACTGCCCCCTAATGCCATGTTTTAAAGGAAAAAGAGTAGAATATCCAGATTGGCGGATTACGATGTAAGTAAGAAGGAAGTTGATATTCTACCAATACAGTTATGAATTCTTCAAGGGCGATTTTCGTCTATAGGACTTTGCAAGGGAACCTTGTGCTGCCTTCCCGTGGAACCCACCTAGGACTCCCCCCCGCTGGGAGAGGATGCGCGCGCCATTGAGTTTAATCCAAAATATTCCACACCAACCAAGAATTAGCTTCATTCCCGCAAATCAACCCGAGGATGACCTTCTGACGACAAATTTTAAAGAAACAAAAAATTGTTTTGCCGACAGATGGGTCACATCAAGAGGGTGCAGGTCAAAAACAATATTAGGGTATCGGTTAAAAAGGGTCTCGTAACCCTGAATTTTATTTATTAACAGGCCTTGAACGTCCTTCCCGTCCGTTTCCCTGTGTCGTAGCTTCAACGCTACGACAAAAAAAGGACTTGAATCACTGTTTTATACATTTCCCTTTTGGGGGGCTCCTAAAGTTTCCCAATATTTCAAAGGTACGTTCATTCCACGATTTCACGTTAATACTTTTGAACCCCAATTTTAAAAAGTTTTTAAAGCGGGCAGGATGTTTGAAAACCCCTCTAAATCAGATTCTGTAATCCTTCCCAATATTAATTACCTGATTTTTAAACATAAACCAAACCCTTTTACTGTTAATGAACATTCATTAATAGATTTATTTTTAATAAAAATTTTTATTTTTTTTTCCCTCATTTTCTTTTGAGATTTTTTTACCACACTTCAGAGTTTTTTAAAACATAGGTAATATTCAGTAAAAAAAAAACTATGTAGTTACAAAGAGAATATCAGGTCAGTGTATACCTGAATAAATTTATTACTTACTTAGCAGAAAAAAAACATGAGAATGGTCAGGACAACTGTTTAGATCCCTTTTGGACCCTTTTTTGTGGAGGTCATTTTCTTTTTTTAAAGAGCTCGACTCCCAAATTATAACATGGGTTTTTTATATAAATTATCCAGAAAAGAAACCTGATTTTCCTTTCCCGGTAATACTTTTTGGGCAAAAATGTTGTCCAAACTGCATTATTATTCTGAATTTGATTAATATCTACTACCATAATACGTTCGTATACAATTTTTATTCCATTATTGGAACCACGCAGTGCTACCCATTATGTGAACAACTTTTTTTCTGTGTATTCACCAGCTTCAAATTACTCCCAATGCAAAATTGTAAACTTTGGAGTCAACATAAATAGCTAAATTTCTAATTATAAAGTAGTTCTTTTATTGCTACCTTAGCCTTTACATCTTAAGAGAAATAGATTCAAGTTTTTACAAACGAAAACGCCCCATATGTCATTTAAAGATATCAACAAAAAATGTAAAAAAAAAAATAGTTTTTTAATTTTAACTCACAACCTTATGGGGAAACTATTAGGACCCTAAACAGCCCCCAACCAACTCTTCCCGCAGTTGATAACTCTATACGAAAACCTAAACACGTGTTAGTGTCCCTTCTGTTAGTAAGGGGGACATTAAGTCGAGTTCTCAAGAGCATTTTTAAACATCAACAATGAAAGATCTCGATATTTTTGGCACGGTATAATAATTTAAATTTTAGTAGCTCTGAGTCACAGCCTTTCACCAGAGTCCCTGTCCCTGACTTGTTGTGCCTTGAAGAGGAACTAAAAAACTTCCGTCCTACCCCAGAACATAATAATTGAATTTATCAAACTCTGTGATACTGATTGCAAGTTTGTGTTTGCGGGGAATTACTATGCTAAAAAACATGGCATGGTATGGAAATCCCATCAGAAAATTTGAAAAAAAACACTTGCATGTTTTCTTATTTGTAGCAAATTCTTTGGGGGACGGATTGTGAAGGACTTGCCTAGTAGGGGCCAACAGGCCCTGCAGTGTTCCTCCTTTCTTATGTTTTTTGTTTTAAAAGAGTTTCCCCACAAAAAATGCTGGGTGGTTCAGATACGTAGATGATGTTCTTGCCATGACCCAAGGACCACAACATTGATGATTTCCCCCAGACTAAGGTCTTGTACCCTCCATTAAGTTAAACAGAACATGAAATAAAAACACTTTCCGTTCCTAGATGTTTGATCCATCGGGTTGACAAAAAAATTCAAATTTACAGTCAAAGGAAGTCCCCCAATGTTCTCATACTTTCATTACTTTTCCCAATCATGAATCCGGGGAAAAAGGGGGTTTTCCCCCTCACAATGTTCATGAGAGCCTTGGCATCTGCAGCCCGGAGTTTTTAGAGGTAAAATCAGAAAGATATTAAACGCCACAAACCGAGATACTTAGAGATTTTGCGAGAAGTCCCCTCATGCAGAAAAATTTTATACAACTGAATAAGGGATTTTGGGAAAATTATTTGTTTTTACCCTTAAAAGAAACCTGGCCGCTTAAATTAAAAAAAAAAAATATAATATATATTATATATATATATATATATATATATATATATATATATATATATATATTAAAGGGGCCCATTAGGTAAACTTTGGGTTTTTAAAAGAACGCTCACCCTTTCCATATAAGAAAAATGAAAATTTTAAAAAGAAAATTTCGCCCAAAATCATTCTAACATAAAAAAATATATTTCATTGTGTTTGTTAAATTTTTAAATTTAAAGTTAACGTATCTAAAATATATTTAGTTGGGGGATAAAAATTTCGCTTTTGTAATAAGGGTTTGGTAGGTTTTTAAAGTTTCTTGTACAAAATTAAAATTTTCATTTAAAATAAATGAAAAAAATATATCTTTAAAATTAAAGAAAATTTTAGAAAGGACTTAATTTTAAAAGAGTTCTGTAATTTTCCGTTTTTCCTAATCGGGGCAAAAAATTTTAAAAAAATATATATATATATATATATATATATATATATATATATATATATATATATATATATATATATATATATATATATATCGTTATTGTCTCTTCTAACGCTTTTACGTTCTTAATTAACATCCAAACAATTTTTTTTTTTTACTTGTCTGATTCCCCATGAAAAATAAACTAATATTTAAACCGATTTGTTTGCCTCTGCAAACCATTGTAGGAGTCAATATTGCAGCCCCAAGGTAATAATTTCGTGTTTGTTTATTCAGCATTATGAAAAATTTTACAATTAAAAAAATAGTATTACGAAATTTTTCACATAACACTTAAAATTTTCTGACCCGCAATAATCTCATTAATGTAATTCACTCTGACGAAGAAATAGTGTGGTACCCAATTTTAACGTCAACACGGTCTTCAAAAAAATAGAGATTTTTCCGGGGGCCTGCAAATAGTCTTCAACCAAGAAAGTGCAACAGATCTTCGGGGTGTGTCTACGCAACTAAAGATAATTAAGAAATTATCGCAAAATTTTTCATAGTTATTTTTTAAAATACAGAAAACTCAGTATATCCCAGTCAATTACTTTAACATACAATTAATTTACATTTTCCAAATTAAATAATGATTATTTACTAGGTTATTAATCCCACTTGCAAGGTTCACAAAAATTAAATAATATCAAGTGTTCATATTAATTAAATTGACCAGTTATAATCACGGGGTTTTGGGAGAATTTCAAATATTAAATGTAAAAAATTTAACCACGTGAGAACTTTGTTGTTTAACTAATCAAGGACCAGCACCTGCAGGGAAATATTGAAGCTTTAATCAAATATACGTTTAATCAGTCCACAGTATTGATTTCTTGCTAGAATTTATCAGTCCCAGCGCTATTACGGGTTAGCAGAATTAAAAATTTTTTAAACTATTATGCCGATGGCTAGTTTTTCGTCATTTAATCATTAAAAAAAATGCAGCCCAAATTTTTTTTAACCTTTTTTCTGTACCATGCAATCCAAATTATAGATTATCCCCTTTAGACTCCTAATCAAACAAGTGCAAATTTTTGATAGATCTTATTTACAGTCTGTTTTACCCAAATTATGAAATTTATCTGATGAAAAATTTAACAAATGACATGACTCACGAAAACAATACACGATTTAAACAAACCCTACCACGGGTTTGAACCCCACCCGTGGTATGGTTTTTTTAACAAAAGACAGTTATAACTTTCAATTTATGTCACTGTTGGTCACCTGAGAGACTTCGTAAGCCCGGGAGGTTTTTTACATAAACCAGGGGGCAACTTTCATCCTATCCTTTTAATAACTCAAAATTTAAAAAATAATTTTGATCCCAGAACTTTCTTTTGTGGTCAGGAACTTGTGGGAAAACTTTTAAGAAAGACTGATGTAAAAATATTATGCTAGGGTTTTTCTTTGGGAAAAAAAACAGGGGCTCACAAACCAGCATTCAGTTAGCTCTGGGTGCCTGAGAAGACACATCAGAAGAAGTGAAATGGATCAAGAGGGCAATATTCTCCAGATGCATTCGCACATATGTGGTCAATTCATTAAGACAAGAGCAAAGAAGTTCTCAACAGCATCTAAACAAATTTTAAGTTACAAAGCATATTTTTGGGGCCAGTTGGGGGCCAAGAAAAACCGTACCCATGTTAATTGTAAGAAAACAGTGGGAAATAAGAAAGTCATTAGTTATAAAGGGAAATTAAAAAAGGAATTTTTTTTTAAAAGAAATGTAATGAAAATAATTTTTTTTTTTTTTTTCAGGATGGTATAGAGGGGGCCATGAAGTTTGCGTTCCTGGGAAAATGGCGGAACCCACTGATCACCAACCAACTGCACTTTCCGGTGGGTCCCCAAAAGCCGATTAAAATGCCCCCCTTTTTTGTTATCCGACCTTCCCTTTTTATTGCACCCACAATTGATCTTCCAGAAAGAAGTCAACCGTCAGAAGAAGTAGTAAATCAGAAAATAAAGGGCAAATGAATAAGATCTCACAGGGCAGCTGTTTGGGGGGAA
>WNWK01047586.1:0-13872 GCA_009830355.1 Cherax destructor | reverse complement strand
TTGCCGATCATCGGCAGCTGGGCCAGACGGCATACATATTAGTGTTACAGCATTTACATCAGTCTGCTCTTACTGTCCTCTTACGACTCTTTAATCTTATATGGTCGCAAGGAGTTCTTCCCCAGCTGTGGAAGTCTGCTATTGTTCTCCCTTTTTGCAAACTGGGTACTACGGGACGTGATACTTCCCACTACCGTCCCATCGTTCTTACCAGTGCAGTTTGCAAGGTGATGGAACGTCTAGTTAATAGATGTTTGATGTGGTATTTAGAGATGCACAATAGTCTGGGTAGAGAACCGGACTTCATAGTTAGTACCATCCAGTCTGGGGAGCATAAGATAGTCATTGCAGTGATGTATAACCCACCACAGAACTGCAGGAGGCCAGGAGAAGAATACGATGAGAACAACAGAGCGATGGTGGACACCCTGGCGGAGGTGGCAAGAAAGGCACACATGAGCAGAGCGAAGCTACTTTTCATGGGAGATTTCAACCACAGGGAGATCGACTGGGAGAACCATGAACCATGTGGGGGTCCAGAAACTTGGAGAGCCAAGATGATGGACGTGGTACTGGAAAACCTGATGCACCAACATGTCAGGGACATGACCAGAGAGAGAGGAGAAGATGAACCAGCAAGACTGGACCTTGTATTCACCCTGAACAGCTCAGATATTGAAGACATAACGCACGAGAGCCCCCTGGGAGCCAGTGACCATATGGTGCTTAGCTTTGAGTACATTGTAGAGCTACAGGTGGAGAGGGAAAACAGTACTGATAGAGACAAACCAGACTTTAAAAGAGGAAACTACATGGGCATGAGGAATTTCCTGCAGGACGTTCAGTGGGAAGGGGAAATGGAAGGACTGACAATAAATGAAATGATGGAATACGTAGGGGCAAAGTGCAAGGAGGCAGAGGAACAGTTTATACCCAGAGGCAAAGGATTAAATGGGAAGGCCAGAAAGAGCCCCTGGTTTACCCAAAGATGCAGGGAGGCAAAGACTAGAGTATCAGAGAATGGAAACGGTACAGAAGGCAAAGAACCCAGGTAAACAGAGAGATTAGTAGAAGAGCTAGAAACGAGTATGCACAAGTACGGAGGGAGGCCCAGAAACAGTACGAAAATGACATAGCATCGAAAGTTAAGTCCGACCCGAAACTGATGTACAGTCACATCAGAAGGAAGACAACAGTCAAGGACCAGGTGATAAGGCTGAGGAGAGAAGAAGGGGAACTCACAAGTAATGATCAAGAGGTATGTGAGGAGCTCAACTTGAGGTTTAAGGAAGTATTCACAATGGAGGAAGGAAGGCAGCTGGGTAGACAGGACGGGGTTCGTCACCAACAAGGAATGTACCAAGTGCTAGAGGGCATACACACAACTGAGGAGGAAGTGAAGCAGTTACTCAGTGACCTCGATACCTCAAAGGCGATGGGTCCGGACAATATCTCCCCGTGGGTTCTTCGGGAAGGAGCTGAGGTACTGAGTGTGCCACTTACCATAATATTCAACACATCCCTTGAAACTAGGCAGCTACCTGAGGTATTGAAGAAGGCCAACGTAGTCCCCATTTTTAAAAAAGGAGACAGAAAAGAGGCACTAAACTATAGACCGGTGTCACTTACGTGTATAGTGTGCAAAGTCCTGGAGAAAATCATCAGGAAAAGAATGGTGGAACACCTTGAGCTGAACAGGATAATAAACACCAGACAGCACGGATTCCGGGAAGGCAAATCCTGTGTAACAAACCTCCTGGAGTTCTATGATAAAGTAACAGAGGTAAGGCAGGAGAGAGAAGGGTGGGTTGATTGCATTTTCCTGGACTGCAGGAAGGCCTTCGACACAGTTCCTCACATAAGATTAGTAAAGAAGTTGGAAGAACAAGCAGGTATAATAGGAAGGGCACTGGAATGGATCAGGGAATACCTCAAAGGGAGACAACAACGGGTCATGGTGCGTGGTGAGGTATCACAGTGGGCACCTGTGACGAGCGGTGTACCGCAGGGGTCAGTCCTAGGACCAGTGTTATTCCTGGTATATGTAAATGACATGACGGACGGGATAGACTCAGAAGTGTCTCTATTCGCGGATGATGTGAAAATAATGAGGAGAATCACATCGTAAGAGGACTAGGCAGGGCTGCAAACAGACCTGGACAAGCTCGACATCTGGTCTAGCAATTGGCTTCTCGAATTCAATCCCTCCAAATGCAAAGTCATGAAGATCGGAGAAGGGCAAAGAAGACCGCTGACAGAGTACAAGCTAGGCAGACAAAGGCTACAAACCTCGGCAAAGGAGAAAGACCTTGGAGTGAGTATAACGCCAAGCACGTCTCCGGAGGCACACATCAACCAGATAACTGCGGCAGCATATGGGCGACTGGCAAACCTAAGATTAGCGTTCCGCTACCTTAACAAGGAATCGTTCAAGACACTGTATACCGTGTACGTCAGGCCCATACTAGAATATGCAGCACCAGTCTGGAACCCACACCTGGTCAAGCACGTAAAGAAACTAGAGAAAGTGCAAAGGTTTTCGACAAGGTTAGTTCCACAACTCAGGGGTCTGTCTTATGAAGAAAGGTTGAGGGAAATAGGACTAACAACACTGGAGGAAAGAAGGGTCAGAGGAGACATGATAACGACATACAAAATACTGCGGGAATTGACAAGGTAGACAGTGACAGGATGTTCCAGAGAGGGAACACAGAAACAAGGGGACACAACTGGAAGCTGAAGACTCAGATGAGTCAAAGGGATGTTAGGAAGCATTTCTTCAGCCACAGAGTAGTCAGGAAGTGGAATAGTCTAGAGAAAGATATAGTGGAGGCAGGAACCATACATAGTTTTAAGACAAGGTATGATAAAGCTCATGGAGCAGGGAGAGCAGAGACCCAGTAGCAGACAGCGAAGAGGCGGGGCCAGGAGCTGAGTCTCGACCCCTGCAACCACAATTAGGTGAATTAGGTGAGTACTAGTCAATATGGCTTTCGTAAGGGCCGTTCTGCCATTGACCCCTTACTGCGCTTAGATACATATATTCGAAATGCCTTTGCTAATAACCAATCGGTTATCGCCATCTTTTTAGACCTTGAGAAGGCTTATGACACAACTTGGAGGTATAATATCTTGGCCAGGCCCACTCCTTAGGCCTCCGAGGCAATCTACCATTTTTCCTTAAGGCCTTCTTAACTGAAAGACATTTCCGTGTCCGGGTTGGTAATGAGCTTTCCCCGGAATTTGTCCAAGCTGAAGGTGTCCTCCAGGGTTGTGTTCTGAGCACAACTCTCTTTCTGCTTGCTATAAATAATCTGGCATCTGTTCTCCCATCCAATATTTGGTCATCACTTTATGTGGATGACTTTGCTATACCTTGTGCGGGTGCTGACTGTCACCTCATTGCAGTTTCCCTCCAGCATGCCGTCAACAGGGTTTCCAATTGGGCCACCACTCACTGGTTTAGATTTTCTAGTAGCAAAACTCACCAAATTACGTTTACTAGATGTTCAGTGGTCTCTGCTCATCCATTGTACCTATACGGCTCACGTATCCCAGAACGTGATAGGGTCAGGTTTCTCGGCCTCCTGTTTGACCGTTGATTGTCCTGGAAACCTCACATTACCTCTCTGAAGGCAACTTGTCACAGCCGGCTGAACCTCCTTAAAACCCTTGCACATCTTTCATGGGCTGATCGTAGAACTCTCCTTCGCCTGCATTCAGCCCTAATTTTATCGAAACTCGATTATGGTGACCAGATATATTCAGCGGCCTCCCTTGCTACTCTTTTCATCCTTAATCCCATCCATCACCAGGGATTACGCTTATGCCTTGGTGCATTTCGTTCTTCCCCGGTTGAGAGCCTCTCTGTAGAAGCGAACATTCCATCCTTGTCTGATCGTGGTGATGCACATTGCATTCGCTATTATGTTCGCTCTCATGACCTCCGCAATCCTTCCATGTGTAGGATTGTCACAGATGTTAGTAGACGCTCTTTATTTGTTCGTCGACCCTGCTTACTCCGTCCCTTTTCTCTTCATCTACATTCACTCCTGTCTTCCCTTCAGCTACCACCTCTATATGTTCATGTGACATCTCCCTTTCCCCTACCCCCTTGTTAAGTTCCTACTGTCCGTGTCTGTTCTATTCCTCTACCTTGCGCGAAAGCCTGATTACCTACGACGGCTTCTCGCTCTTTTTTTCTAGACCACTTCCGTTCTCATTCCCATGCCATCGCAGTGTACACTGATGGTTTAAAGTCATCTGACGGCGTCAGATTCGCAGCAGTGTTTCCGGACAGCATCGTGTGAGGGCATCTATTACCCTCGGCTAGCATATTTATGGCTGAATTGTATGCCATTCTTGTGGCACTTATCCGTATTGCATCTATGCCTGTGTCACTATTTGTGGTCGTTTCAGACTCCCTTTGTGCTTTACAGACTATGTATAAAATTGATACACCTCACCCCCTAGTTCTTCGTATCCAACTTTGGTTATGACGTATCTTTAGCAAGCACAAAGATATTGTTTTTTGTTTGGTCCCTGGTCATGTTGACGTACAGGGCAATGAACAGGCAGACACTGCTGCACAGTTAGCAGCACATGACCTTCCAGTTTCATATAGAGGTGTTCCTTTTACGGACTATTTTCGGTCATTGCTACCCACCTTCACACCCATTGGCAACAATGCTAGTCTGACCTGCTAAATAACAAACTTCATTCTATTAAACCGAGTATAGGTTTCTGGCCTTCTTCTTGTCACCAATATCGAGGTTGGGAGACCACACTCGCCTGTCTTCCTATTGGCCACACTCGTCTTACTCACGGGTATCTCATGGAGAGGCTTCCTGCCCCTCTCTGTGAGCATTGTCAGGTTCCAGTGTCTGTTCGACATATTCTGTTGGACTGCCCACTCTATCAACGAGCACGCAGAATTTACCTCCAACGGCATCCTCGCTCTGCTGCCCTTTCTTTATCTTCCCTTCTTGCTGATGGACCCTTCTTTAATCCTGACTCTCTCCTTGACTTTTTGACAGAGACTGACTTACTACACATACTCTGAAGATTGTACCTCTAGCACCTTATTCAGTCCCTTCTACCTTGATCTCTTGCTACCCTCTATCCTTGCACTATCCACTGTCCTGCTGCACTCCATACCCTACTAATCATCCCTCTCTTACAACCCATTCTCCCTGCATCCTGCAATAACCTGCTGCGCTGTATGACCCCTGTGGTTTAGCGCTTCACTTTGATTATAATAATAAGGCTGCAAAGTCGGCACTTGTTGCTCACCTGACGGCAACATTAAGAGCTGCTGTTTGCAAAACTGTTGCCGATACAGTGGATGTGGAAACTTTTTTAGTCACTAAAGGTTTCACAGGGTAAGGGAGCCGTCAGGAGCCTTACACACCGAGGATCGGCCCTCGGAGTTTATAAACCCACACACCCAACAAAACATACGCACACTCCAGCTGATGACGGTGACTATTGTGTATATATTTGATTGATAGATTTATCCACCTAGGAACACCTAGGAAAGTTTGTACAGCTAGAGACTAACAGTAGGATTATTAAGGCAACGTTAGGTATTAATAGTGTAGCTCTAGCACCCTAATATAGGTAGTTATAGGCCTGAATAGGCAAGCATTAGATTATGTTAGCTAACGAGAACTGGCAGCTCTACCCTTGAATCTAGGCGTGAAAGAGCCCAGTTCCTTCTTCCCAGACCAGACTCCACAAAAACAAGACATGCTGAAATTAGGCAGCACCCCCCACGTGACCCAACATCTGTCCTGGGGCCACGGAGGAGATCCCGAAGTACTGTGGACATCTGCCTCCATCCAGACACTGTCACAGTAAGACTAGGCTTTCTTTCTCTCAGTATCTGGCCAGTTTTCTGGGGAAAACGTTAGTGAGTTATCTGTGGGTCTTAGGTGGACAGACGACTTGTGTTGGTATGTAACAGCGTCGTCTCCTAAGTTCAAGTCTGGAAGCTAGTGTTACTTACTGCATATATTACTCAAGGGATATCCTAGTAACCAGGGAACTCTGAGGTGCAGGCAGGACACTAATTACCCCATCTTTTGCAGACAAAGTTTCTCCACTGCACATGGTGTTAGGAGGGGTTATATATAAGGAAGACCAGGACACATACCACCCTTTTCTTTCAAGTAAGTAATCTCCCTTCTAGTATTGTGTAGGCAGTGTGGGGTTCCCCTTACTGCAATCAGCTAGAAATTTGTACCATAGCCACTTGTAAGTCTGAGAGAAGTGTCTCAGAGTGTCGGTGTCAACAGTGCTTGCCCAGAGTGCAGCTTACAAGGGGGCAGTCCAAACAAGTTTCTACAGTGGACTCTCGGATTTCGTTAGCGTCGGAGTTCGTGAAAATTGGAGTTCGTGATGTTTTTTTGCAAAAATATTGGTTCGGTGTTCACAAATCTGCTCGGAGTTCGTGATTCGTCACGGACGCTTGGCCCGAGCGTGCCCGACACTCCAGAGTCAGTGTGCCATTGTTTACCAGCTAGAGACCGCCACCCACGCATTCATACCATACATTTTGTCATTATTCCATTGTTTATAGTGCTTGCAACTGCTAAATAAACCACCATGAGCCCCAAGAAAACTCTTAGTGCCAGCCCTTTGGTAAAGGGCTGAGAGGGGAGAATGTCTTCTTAAGTGATTCAGTGATTCTATGATATGTTATGATACTAAAGCAGCAGGAGTTGATAAAGGCTATAGTGCCAGCCAGCAATAAAGTGTAGCATTAACAGTGTAGCAAGTAAGTTAAGCTATTAAGCGATAGAAAAATGATGACACGAAACTTAACTCCTCCATTGTTGTTGGAGTTATATAGGGTAAGGAATACCTCACTCCAGCAGTGTGAGTGGTGGGGAAGGCAGTGGGGTTTGTGCAAACAACACTGGCTGGCTGGCTGTGGCTGGTTGGCTGTGGCTGGCTGGCTGGCTGGCTGGCTGGCTGTGGCTAGCTGGCTGGCTGTGGCTGGCTGGCTGTGGCTGGCTGGCAGGCTGGCAGGCAGGCAGGCACATAAATACAATTATACATAGTGTAAATTACCTAGGATAACCCAAAAAATCCAGACTTGCAAATAATATGTGTCAGGACTCAGATGTGAAGCAGTGACTACTGAGTCTTGTTATATATGTGTTGGCTCTCTCTGAGACAGACAGAGACAGAGAGACAAACAGATACAGATAAAACAGTGAAAACAAATAAAACGAAGGCAGTGTACCCTCATCAAATGTCACTACTAATTAGTTTAGTTATAAGACTATGACATGCTTCAATTATTATTATTATTATTATATTCTCCTGTGTATCCTAGGTAATTTACACTATGTATAATTGTATTTATGTGTTCCTGTGAGATAGAGACACAGTCAGTCAGTCAGCCAGCTAGCCAGTCAGTCAGCCAGGCAGCCAGTCCAGCCAGCCAGTGGGCCAGCCAGCCAGCCGGCTGGCCATCCATCTATCCATCCAGCCAGCCAGCTGCTCAGCTAGCCAGCCAGCCAGCCAGCCAGATGGTCAGGAAGCCAGCCAGTCAGTCAGCCAGTCAGTCAGCCAGTCAGCTAGCCAGCCAGCCAGGGAGCCAGCCAGCCCCAGTCGCTGGCACAATTCCAAACATTCTCCAGAAACAGAACTCTCTGGAACACTTTTTTTGAGAGCAACAGGGGTCCAGAACATAAAAATTACATAAATTAAAAAAATGAGAAAAAAACGGTATACAGTGGACCCCCGGAGTTCATGATTAATCCGTTCCAGAGGGCATCATGAACACCGAATATTTTCCCCATAAGAAATAATGGAAATAAAATTAATCCGTTTCAGACACCCAAAAGTATTAAAATAAAATATTTTTGTACATTAAATATACATTAAATTACACAGAAAACAATGAGACATGAAGAATAAAACAATAATAACATGTCACTTACCTTATTGAAGAGTTGTTGATGTGTGGAAGACGGAGGAGGGAGGATGAGTTGCTTGTTTGGAAGGAAATCACCTTCCATAAAGACTTCAGGTACCAAGTCCTTTCCCTGGGTTACTTCCCTTCTTGGTTTTTTAAAGCTGGTCATAGTGGCATTAAAAAACAAAGAAGGGAAGTAACCCAGGGAAAGGACTTGGTACCTGAAGTCTTTATGGAAGGTGATTTCCCTTCCAAACAAAAGCAACTCTTCCATCCTCTCCCCTCCTCCCGTCTTCCACATATCAACAACTCTTCAATAAAGGTAAGTGACATGTTATTATTGTTTTATTCTTCATGTCTCATTGTTTTCTGTGTAATTTAATGTATATTTAATGTACACAAATATTTTATTTTAATACTTTTGGGTGTCTGAAACGGATTAATTTTATTTCCATTATTTCTTATGGGGAAAATAGATTCGGAGTTCGTGATATTCGGTGTTCGTGACGCCCTCTGGAATGGATTAATCACGAACTCCGGGGTCCACTGTATACCGTTTTTTCTCATTTTTTTAATTTATGTAATTTTTATATTCTGATAATTAGAATTTGTAGTAGCTCCTTTGATTTCAAAGCCAATCTTTGTTCTGATGCTACCTCATTGGTAATTACCTAAATACTCTATATATAGCACCTGCAAATCCTATGGAAGTCTCACCAATAATTAAATCATTAAAAACAAGGCAGGAGACCTAAATAACGTGCAAACAATCATGTATAAAAAAGAAACTTATGTGCTGTCCCCCATTATTGCAACACTATTTAACAAATCTATTCAATCTTCTACATTCCCATCCATACTCGACACTATTCTCACATCCTGCCACTGTGTCAAGCTTGACTGGTGATCATAATACATCTTGTACACTACACTACTCTCACAGCCAGCATTATGTCAAGCTTGTTTGGTGATCATTAATATATTTAGTACACTACACTACTCTCTCAGTCTGGCACTGTATCAGACTTGTTTGATTATCATTAATACATCTTTGAGCACTACACTACTCTCACAGCCTGACACTATGTCAAGCTTATCTTGTGATCATTAGTAAATCTTGTAAGCTACCCTACTCTTACAGCCAGCACTGTGTCAAGCTTGTCTTGTGATCATTAGTAAATCTTGTACACTACACTACTCTCACTGGCAGCACTGTGTAAGGCTTGTCTGGGGAACATAATACAATTTGCACACTACAATACCCTGACTGCCAGCACTGCATCAAGCTTGCCTAGAAATCATAATATATCTTGTACACTACACTACTCTCACAGCCAGCACTGTGTCAAGCATGTCTGGTGATCATAATATATTTTGAACAATACACTACTCTCAAACCAGCACTTTGTCAAGCATGACTGATGATCATTAAGACATACGTACTGTACATTACACTTCTCTCACAAATTACCACTGTGTCAAGCTTGTTTGTTGATCCTAATACATCTTGTACACTATACTACTCTCACAGCTTGGCACTGTGTCAAGCTTGTTTGTTGATCCTATTACATCTTGTACACTACACTACTCTCCCTCTCAGTGCTGGATTATGCTTGTCTGGATATCATTAATACATCTTAGTAATAGTAATAGTAATAGTTTATTTGGACATGATACAAAGAATTACATAGGGTTATGAGATTACATGAGGTGTACATGCCAAAAGCTGCTAATATGCAGGGCATTTTGGGCAGACTTAAAATTAACTTAAAACTAAATGGTAAGAATTTTTGTAAATAGTATTTAAGCTATGAAATTTGAACAGTGTTTAGACATGACATTTTTTAAACATAGTTTTGTACTTTTGTCTTCATTATAAAATTAATTAAATCAGAATTAAACAAATTAAAGCAATACTTTGTGTTGCAATAACAAATTATATGGTCATTAGATGAGTTACAAGGAGCTCAATGGTAAATAAGGATACATGAGGTATAAGTTTCAACATTTGTACTAGATTATATTTGATAAACTATTTTTCTTTGAGCAATTAAGTAAGGGGTTTTGAGGCTAAATGGTAAGAATTATAGGAGACAGTTTACAATATAAGTATAGTTGAGTATTTACCTGGAGTTTACCTGGAGAGAATTCCAGGGTCAACGCCCCTGCGGCCCGGTCTGTGACCAGGCCTCATGTTGAACCAGAGCCTGATCAACCAGGCTGTTACTGCTGGCTGCACGCAGTCCAACGTACGAGCCACAGCCTGGCTGGTCAGGTACCGACTTTAGGTGCCTGTCCAGTGCCTGCTATGAAATTTGAACATAGTAATTTGAACATGACATTTTTGAAACAGAATAGGTTTATAATTTTGGATCATTTTCAGTTTTATTTCTACATAAAAGAATTATGAAATCAGATTAAACAAATTAAATCAATAATTTGTTTTGCAATAACAGTTTATATGGTCATGAGATGAGTTACAAGGAGCACAAGGGTACATGAGAATGGATTTCCTTATATTAGGTGGTTTATACATTATAAGATATAACATGGCATATACATTATGAGGTATAAGTTTCAACATTTGTACTAGATTATGTTTGATATTTTTCTTTGAGCAATTTTGTAGGGGGTTTTGAGGCTAGGGGAGTAACACAGTGAATAAATGTTATTTTGAGGCAGTGTAAAGTTATTTAATAACTTTGTAGGTAATGTAAAGTAGTGGGTATTTAGTACATTGTACTAGTTTCACAGCCAGAACTGTCAAGCATGTTTGGTGATCATTAATACATCTTGTACACTGCACTACTCTCACAGCCTGCGACTGTGACTGTGTCAAACTTGCCTTGTGATCATAATATATCTTGTACTCTACACTACAATCATAGCCAGCACTGTGTTAAGCTTGTCTAGTGATCATTAATACATCTTGTACACTAAATTACTCTCACAGGCCCCCTGCGGCCTGGTCTGTGACCATGCCTCATGGTGGATCAGGGCCTGATCAATTAGGCTGTTACTGTTGGCTGCACGCAAATTGACGTACGAACCACAGCTCAGTTGGTCAGGTACTGACTTTAGGTGCTTGTCCAGTGCCTGCTTGAAGACAATCATAGGTCTGTTGGTAATTCCCCTTATGTATGCTGGGAGGCAGTTGAACAGTCTTGGGTCCCTGACACTTATTGCGTTGTCTCTTATCGTGCTAGTGGTACCCCTGCTTTTCATTTGGGGGATATTGCATCACCTGCCGAGGCTTTTGCTTTCATAGGGAGTGATTTTGACACATTCCCCCGATAAAAAGCAGGGGCGCCACGAGTACATTGAGAGACAACACAATAAGTGTCCGGAGCACAAGACTTCAACTGCCTCCCAGCATACACAAGGGGGATTACCAATAGATTCCTGGGTGTCTTCAGGAAGGCAATGGACAGGCACCTAAAGTTAGTACCTGATCAGCCGAGCTGTGGTTCAAACGTCAGTTTGCATGCGACCAGCAGTAACAGCCTTGTTGATCAGACCCTGATCCACCATGAGGCCTGGTCTCAGACTGAGCCGCAGGGGCGTTGACCCTTGAAACCCTCAACAGGTAAACTGCAGGTAAACTAATCCCTCTAGGATTTTCCAAGTGTAAATGATCATGTATCTCTCCCGCCTGTGTTCTAGGGAGTACAGGTTTAAGAACTTCAAGCATTCCCAGTAATTGAGGTGTTTTATCGCAGTTAAGTGTGCTGTGAAAGTTCTCTGTACATTTTCTAGGTCAGCAATTTCACCTGCCTTGAAAGGTGCAGTTAGTGTACAGCAACATTCGAGCCTAGATATAACAAGTGACCTGAAAACTGTCATCATGGACTTGGCATCCCTGGTTTTGAAGGTTCTCATTATCCATCCTGTCATTTTTCTAGCAGATGCGATTGTTGCAGTGTTATGGTCCTTGAAGGTGAGATCCTCTGACATGATCACTCCCAGGTCTTTGACATTAGTTTTTCACTCTATTGTGTGGTTGAAATTTGTTTTATACTCCGACGAAATTTTAATTTCCTCACGTTTTCCATATCGGAGTAATTGCAATTTCTCATCATTGAACTTCCTATTGCTTTCTGCAGCCCATTTAAAGATTTGGTTGATGTCTGCTTGGAGTCTTGCAGTGTCTTCAATGGTGGACACTGTCATGCAGATTCGGGTGTCATCTGCAAAGGAAGACACGGCACTGTGGCTTATATCCCTGTCTATGTCCGATATGAGGATGAGGAACAAGATGGGAGCGAGTACTGTGCCTTCCTGGAAGAATATATAACTCTCAGTGGCTACTTGAAGACTATATAACTCTCAGGAACTACTGAAAGACTATGTAACTCTCAGGGGCTACAGGAAGACTACATAATTCATGGGGTACTTGAAGACAATATAACTCTCAGGGGCTACTGGAAGACTATTTAACTCTCATGGGCTACTCGAAAACAATGTAACTCTCAGGGACTACTGGCAGACTATATTCCTTTCAAGGGCTGCTGACAGACTGTATAACTCTCAGCGGCAACAGGAAGACTACATATCTCTCAGGGGCTACTGGAAGACAATATAACTCTCAGGGGCAACTGGAAAACTACATAACTCTCAGGAACTACTGGCAGACTTTATAACTCTCTGGGGATACTGGCAGAGTATATGACTCTCAGGGGTTACTGTAAAACTATAAAACTCTCAGGGGCTATTGGAAGACAATATAACTCTCAGGGGCTACTGTAAAACTATATAACTCTCAGGGGCTTTTGGAAGATTATATAACTCTCAGGGGCTACTGGAAGTCTATATAACTCTCAGGGGATACTGTAAAACTATATAACTCTCAGGGGTTATTGTAAGACTATATAACTCTCAGTGGCTACTGGAAGAATATATAACTCTAAAGGGCCACTTGAAAACTATATAACTTGGGGCTATGGGAAGACTATATAACTCTCAGAGGCTCTTGAAAGACTATGTAACTCTCAGGGGTTAATGGCAGACTGTATAAGTCTCACTGGCAACTGGAAGACTATATAACTCTCAGGGGCTACTGGAACACTATATATCGCGGGGGCTACTGGAAGACTATATAACTCTCAGTAGCTACTGGAAGACTATATAACTTTCAAGGGTTACTGAAAGACTATGTAACTCTCATTAGCTACTCGAAGACTATGTAACTCTCAGGGACTTATGGCAGAATATATTCCTTTCAGGGGTTACTGGAAGACAATATAACTCTCAGGGGCTACTGGAATACTAAATAACTAAAGCGTTACTGGAAGACTATATATCACTCAGGGGCTACTAGGAGACTATATAACTCAGGGACTACTGGAAGACTCTATAACTCTCAGGGGCTACTGGACAACTACATAGCTCTCATGAAAAACTGGCAGACTTTTTAACTCTTCGAGGATACTGGCAGAGTATATGACTCTCAGGGGCTACTGGAAGACTATAAAACTCTCAGAGAGAGTTTGAAGACAAAATAGCTCTCAGTGGCTCCTGGAAAACTATATTACTCTCAGGGGCTACTGAAAGACTATATAACTCACAGGGGCTACTTTCAAGACTATATAACTTTCAGGGGCTACAAGAAGACTATATAACTCAGGGAATACTGGAAGACTCTATAACTCTCAGGGGCTACTGGAAAACTTCATAACTCTCAGGAACTACTGGCAGACCTTATAACTCTCTGGGGCTACTGGCAGACTATATGACTCTCAGGGGGAATTTGAAGACAATATAGCTCTCAGTGGCTACTGGAAGACTATATATCTCTCAGGCGCTACTGTAAAAATATATAACTTTCAGGGGCTACTGGAAGTCTATATAACTTTGAGGGGCTACTGGAAGGCTATATAACATTCAGGGGCTACTGGAAGACTAAATAACTCTCAAGAGCTACTGAAAGATTGTATAACTCTCAGGGG
>WNWK01047585.1:0-13872 GCA_009830355.1 Cherax destructor | reverse complement strand
TCCAAAGTGGTTTTTTTGTATCAAGGGCAAGGAAAATTTTTTTAATTGTTGGGTTTAAAAAATTTTGATTGTGCGTTATGTTATTGGAGGAAAAGGGGAGTTTTTTTTGTAGGTTGCCTCATGTTCAGATGAGTGTTATGTTGGTGGTTGGTTTTTGTAATATTATTATGTATGTTGAAATATGTTTCAAATAAAATATAAAAAAAAAAAACTCGGCCCCCAACTGCGCCATGTTGAAAAAACAACAATGTCACAAGGCGCCGGTAGAGGCAGGCTAGCCCCCGTCCGCTCGACCCAAGGTTGAGCGACAATGGGACAATATATATATATATATATATATATATATATATATATATATATATATATATATATATATATATTTTATATATAAAAAAGCAGGTCACCCGCTTTAGGCGGGGGACTAAAATTTCTTCCCACTGTTTTCGTATATTTTTTATAGTTTTCTTATGTCCTGATTTTTGGATAAATTTAAAAACTCGAGGACGAAAGTGAATTTCGTCTTGGTATTCAACCAGTCATACAACCTTTTTTTAAAGTTTCTTTTTGAATTATATAATGTATATATATATATATATATATACATTATATAATTCAAGAAGCAAAAATGGTTGAAAGAGTTTGCCAAGACCGAAGGATTCATCGTCTCAGAAAATTTCCTCCCATGGACAAAATTGAAACTAAAAAATTTAAAAAGGCAGGGGAAAGAAGTGGTCCCCACCCTAAAACGGTGACCTCACCAGTAGTAATAAAAAGCATAGGCAGCAGAAAAAGCATTGTCACTGGTAGTTGGTACTTCCTGGGGAGGTGTTGTCCAGGACTTGCAAGTAGGTTGTGGTGATGTCCCCTTCCAAAGATTTCATGATTTTGCTGAGTCTGACAAATTGCATATTAATGATACTATCCGAGGGAAATTTCAGACCGGGGCCTATATACATATATACTAACGAACAGAAGCGATGATAATATGGAAAGTGTCTTCTAGTGGCCCTGTTAAAAGGGAGCCAGACTTGAGATGCACATCTTTTTTAAGAAGCAGTTAAAAAGTATCCTTGAAACAGAAATGAATACTTGGATGAATTAAAAAGAAAATTTTTTAAAGAAAATCAGAGTAAGGAAAACGAGAACTTTAAATTTTTTTATGAATGTGGTGCAAGTAGCGTGTTTATGTAAAGTACATTAGCAGTCTTGGAATGAGGACATTAGCAGAGTCTTGGAAGGAGAGACTTGAAGTCTTGGGGGGGTTAGCAGTCTTGGAAGGAAGCATTAGCAGAGTCTTGGAAGGGGGATACATTAGCAGAGTTTGGAAGGAGAGACTTGAAAGTTTGGGGAAGATACATTAGCCAAGTCTTGGGAGGAACCCTTTTAGCATAGTCTAGGAAATAGAGGAATTAGTTGTCTCTTAGAAATGGAACAATGATAGTCTTAAAAGATTAGAAAGGTAAAGGGAGAGGGCACTATATACTATAGTCACATTCGTGTATTGATCTTGCATATACTAGTTTCAAAGTACAGTGTAAGTATACCCAACAATGTTTACATGAGGATATTTGTTTCATTTATGGAATTTGCAGAGAATGCAATGGAAGAGACAGAAGAGTTTATTAAGTGTAAAGTGTTATAAACACCAAAGTTTTAACACTTTATGCTTATTAAAAATAGTTATCGTAAGAAGAGTCAGGTTCAATTTAGAGTATGATGAGAAGATGGGAAAATTTTTAGAAAAAAGTAACTCAGATATGGTCATGATTGTTTTAAATTATTTTTTAGTTGATAAAAGTATACTGATTAGTGATTAATATTTACTTTATCGTTGGGTTCTTGAACATAATGAAATTAAAAGACTTTCTTTGGTAGCACCACAAAATTAACCAACCCCCAAGGAAAATAATCTTCCTATCCAAGTTTAGAAGTTAAATTCCAAGTTAGGTTAGTAGTACGGGAAATGTCATGCAAACCCCGAAGTTGAAGAGTAAAGAATGCAAATGATTTTTTGGAAGAAATGTTTCTTGCCTAAAATTTTATCAGTCCGGCAGTCTTGGAGGAAAACAAAGACGACGAAGTGGAAGGTAGTCTAAGGTAATCAGTCTGTCAGCCTTGGTGTAAGACCGATTATCTTTCTTCAGGGCTGTTGGTGTGACACGAAACCCTCTACGTTACTTCTGCTTGGTTGCGTCACGCATCCTAAAATTCTGTATTCCTTCGTAATCAGCCAAAGGCAGTTGAATGTGTCTGGCCTCCTCCAAACGCAGAATAAACTACCAGAAAAAAAAATCAGCCAACTAGAGTGGGGCTGACTTCGGTCCCCCACCAAGGCAAGGTGGCCCAAAAGAAAACTTTCATCATCATTCACTACATCACTGTTTCCAGAGGCGTGCTTGCACTACATTATAAACTGCAACATTAACACCCCTCCCAGAGTCCCGGCCTTACTTCCATCTCCAGGACTCAAGTCCGGCCTGCCTTTTTCCCTGAATCCCTTCATAAATGTTACCTTGCTTACCTCCAACGTACGACAAGCCCAAAAAACCATATGTCTCCATTTGCTCCTATCTAACCCCTTGTGGAAGTCCAAGCCCTCGCCCCAAAAACCCCCTTTTCCCCTCTCCCTCCAGCCTATAATAACCCGACCCCTACCCCCCCTTTCCCCTCCTCAACAGATGTATACCCCCAAGTCATTTTATTGCGTTCCATCCTCTCTACATGCCCAAACCCATCTAATTTTTCCCCTCCTCAGCCCCCTGGATAATAGTTTTGGTAATCCCCCCTCCCCTAACCCCCAAACTACGGATTCTTTCTTATATTCACACCACACTTGACCTCAGAAAACTCCCACCCTCCAGCCTTCTCCTTGTTTCCCATTCCCCCATGCCTCACACCCATCAGGAGCTGAATATATACCTACACAATTACCTGAAGGTCAACCCCTCACTAGTTGTAGCTGGAGTAATTTTACTGAGTTGTCTCTGTATGAGTACTGAAATATTGTCAGTGAGCCTCTTTTTTCTTTTTTTTCAAAACAATCCTTGAATGGAATGTGCAAAGTTACTGAACACACTGTGCATATTTGTATCTGATATTGATGATGGGAATAAATAGGAACTCAAAAGACAAGCTTTAGTTTTTCCCCTTTTTCAGAATTCCTTGTTTTTCTTTTGCCAATAACATTTTTATTTCATTGTAATCGTGCATGACATAACACCTTTTCCTAGTACAAGTCAGCGAGTCCCCAGGGCTTATAATCCCTGCATATCAAAATGGCAATAGAAAGAGCCATATCCCCCGCCATTTTTAATTTTAATATCGGGATGGGGAAAAATGAAGTAAGTCGTTCCTGTAAGTCGGTTTTCTACATATTTTTGAAGAGGCACCAGGGGCCCCCCTTCAGATGAATGCGACACTAAGCCATTTTGGTCTTAAAATAATATCCTGCTGCCCCGCTCAACTCACACCCCCATCGTTTAACATGCTCCCTACCATAGTCCTTTGCTTTGTGTTAAACTGTTGAGTAGGTATTAAGGTCACAGCAGCCATCTTCCAAAAGATGTTTAACTGTAGATTGAGTCACGCATCAGTTTCCGCTAAATAACGAATGTCATCGGCAAAAAACAATGCTAAAATCCTCTGGTCATTCCCTTGAAAACAAAACACATAAGGGAGGATCACCTTCTTTAACTCCTCTTTCATTGTTCACTTTACCCAATGAGAAAGTTGTACCTTCTTCGTAAGTGGATATAATATATTTTTCTACAAAGTTAATGTTGACAATGACTGAGCTTTTTTTACCCTTGTTAATAATGGAATCTAGCAGTATAACATTGTGTCAATCCGTCAGGGATGAAAAACTCTCTGATGGAGAAGAACCCAAACAAAAAAACGAGATATTAACACATGGAACACCCTGACAATAATACTCGAGAGGGTTTTTAGGCTTATCGCCAGGACTTTCAGGATAAGGATCTTTGGAAGTAACAACTTATTTTCCTTAGATGTATAGGCTGGTAGCCAGCATACAAGAAAAAATAGTTGAACACAACTCTGTATTCAATATCTTCAATTCCTTTAACTATCAGTTTTCAAGTCCTGGGGCCGACGTCGCATTAAATTTTCTCATAGCCTCCTCGATCTCTGAATCCTTTTTGGGGAAATCCCAAGTCCCAGTTCATCAATATCACTGTTATCATGCACTGATTGGGGGAAAAGAATCCCCCCAAACCTGAGTCAGTTTATCACTCACAGTCCTATCAGTGTCTGCAACATGGGTCTCATGTCTCATCTAATATCTTCTTAGCTATAAATTAGACACCTTGGGTATTTTTTTTGCGGAAACGTTTCGCTACACAGTGGCTTCATCAGTCCCAAAACAAAGTAGAAAAAGGGTAAGGAGAGGAGGAGTTTGGGTAATCAGTCCCCGGCCTGAGTCGATGTGTTCAGTCCCTGTATGTAGAAAGTACAGCACATGGCCGTAGAGGTTTTTTATATGCTGTAGTCAGGTGAGGCGAAGCAGGAGGGGGGGTATAGGGGTACCATCCACTAGTCGAAGTAGGTCTTCGTCCAAAGGTTGGGCAAGTGTTGAAGAATTGTTTGGCAAGTCCCAAGATGTTGCTGTGTCAGTCCCTCGACTCCAGGCCAGGGACTGATTACCTCAAACCCCCCTCTCCTTACACCTTTTTACTTTGTATTGGACTGATGAAGCCACTGTGTGGCGGAACGTTTCCTCAATAAAGATACCCAAGTGTTGCAATTTTCTAATTTATAACTTGTGGTTCTCTGAACCATTCATCTACACCTTAGCTCATATCGTGCGATCATTCATCATACCTCTTGAAGTCCCAATACAACTGTCTTGGTCTGGTTTGACATCCTCCCTGGAATTAAAAGGGGGAAAAGGGTTCTGCTGTCTTTCTAACTAGATTGACGATCCGCAGACAGCCCATAATTAGCAACATAATACATCTTATTAATAATGAAAAAAAATGAATCACTAAAACCCTCGTCCCTACCCAAACTTTCAAGCATATCTGCAGATATGTCTTTAACAAAGTGTATATGTTCCTAAATTTCTGTGAAATGTGCAGTATATTCACTGAAAAGCAAATCTTTAGGATATGTTCCGTAAGTGGTTGCAAGTTCCTCTTTGAGGAACTCTGGGCTGCGTACCATAAAGACCTAAGAAAGATTTTATCAGGGCGCCCTTTCATTCAGACGCCCCAGCCATTCAGGTAATTTTCAGTTTCGCTACACTATTGGAACTGCAAATGGCACTGAAGTACGTTTCCCATTGTAGCACTATGTCAGTCCAGAGGTACACACAGTATAGCTTATGTTCTAGTGCGCAGTCTTGACGTGCTTTGTTCATTCGAAGTTTTGGAAAGAAGAAATCTATGATAGCTTCCTTTCTTGGTTTTGAGTCATGATTTTAGAAGTAGTGTATTAAGTCATTCTCTTGTTGAGTTTATTGTATATTTTGCATTTAAGAGTTTTCCATCCTTTCTGCAACAAGAGCTTCCAGAAAACCACATTCATACATACATTCGCACAAAATTATGTACACTTGCATAATCTTTTTCCTCACAAGATGTGAAACCATCACATGTACAACGCGTCTCCATGTTCCATGTTCTCAGGCGAAGGTAAACTTAGACAGGACGCGACGGAGTTCTGAGACTCTCTGACTGCGGGTTCGAACCCCACCCGTGGTATGGTTCGTTTGCAATCGTGTCATTACGATTTCGTGAGTCATAGAAGTTAATAGTCTTATTTCACTTTTTCTTTCATTATTAAACAGACTGCGATGGGAAAATAACCAATAATGATGTAATTATTTTGTAAATAAAAAAAAAATACCCAAAATATAAAAAAAAATATTGGTTTAAAAATGCCATGCGACAGGTGAACAATAATGATAATCTTTCAACGGGTGAAAAAAAAATCCTTAATATAGAACTGCGGCATATAATAATTTTCATCGCTTAAATTAGGCTTTCAAAGAAGTATGAAAATTTAAATAAAATTACAGTTTTAAAACCAACATTAAGTCATTTTTTCCTACCACCCACACCAAAATGTTTTTATACATTTTCCAGTCTTTTTGTAGCTTCAAGCTATGGGATATAAATATATATGATCTCCAATTACTTCTGTTCATAAGCCTATTTTTTTATGACAAAATGAACACTTAAAAAATGCAATAACCTTTATCTTGAACTCAGGCAAAACAAAAATATTTTTACCTTCATATGGATTTATGCCAATTACTTTTATTTTTCCTGTAAAAATTCCTTAGGACAATTATTACTGTGTTATGGAAACCTTAAGGAAATACAGTATAGCTTCTGTAGTATTTTTTTTTATTTTGATAAACAAATTAGTTAAAATGTTAATAGAGAACTTTGGAAGTATTGTGCAGTGCTTCTCTGTATTATAAATCCTCTCAAGCCAAAATTCCTTGGAGGCTGGTGGAGGGGTTTTGATCTAAGTAATTGGACCTGTGTTCCAACTTTTTGAAACGAGTCTGAATGTATTCCACTCCACCAGGTGCTGTATGACCCCTACTGGTTTTTCGCCCTCTCGAATATAATAAAATCTATTTTTTAATTTCCAGCTAAATGGCTAATCTTTTTCAAGGAAATTAGGGAATATCCCAACACGGGACAAAATAATCTGTAACCAAGACTCCAAACATTAAAGTTCACATGACAACACAGTACACATGAATATTTTTTCCGAATGAGGTAAAAATAAATGTTTGGAAAGTTTTCCACTCTGTTTCAGAACGCAAAAACATTTTGCGACCATGTTAGAGAGAAATTGAATATATTACTGTTGACACGCTCTCAATGGGCATTTCAATGTCAACTCAAAAATGCTCGTCTTTTCAAAATGATACTCACAGTGTTTTGCAGTCAAAAGTTACGGAGGAATATAGTTATTATTCCGCCCCTCACAACGTATCTGAGTTTTTATAAACATATATGACAACCTTTATCTCGCTTACAATGAACTTGTACGTGGCTCTCAGGACACAACACGAAGATGAGAGACATGGGGCAAAGGGATAAAGATAGAGAAAGTGAGAGAGAGAATGGAGTGAGGAAAGAAAGAGTGAAAGAATATTAACAGAGAAGGTGAGAGAGAGCAGTGAAAGTGAAAACAAAGCAGAGTAAAGAAGAGAAGAGAAAGAAACATAGTGGAGGAGAGTACATGTTATCCACTGGAAATAAGATAGCGGTCAATAACGATGTTGTTTTGCTATTTAAAATTAAATTAAGGCTTGCTCCCTCTATTATTTCTTCAGTAACTATAGAATGAGGAGAACTCGATACCCAAGTGGAAGAAACACCAATCTTCTCTCCACTTCCTACAGACATATCGTGAGCACCAAAGTGAACCAAGATAATTAAAGAGAACGACGAAGAAAATTAGCACAACACTTGTAATACTATATGTTTCGGTCGTATATACAGAGAAGAGCACAGTCAGCAGGATTCGAACCCACTGCAGGAAGACTGGCAAGGTTCCCAAGTGACGCTCTTCACCACTGGATACAAATTTTTTTTTTTTTTTATTTTATTAAAAAACACATTATACATAAGTTGCAATTGTATCAATCTTAACATATACATACCAAGAACCACACCTC
Source organism: Cherax destructor (assembly GCA_009830355.1). Lineage (NCBI taxonomy): Eukaryota > Metazoa > Arthropoda > Malacostraca > Decapoda > Parastacidae > Cherax > Cherax destructor. The sequence goes on along the minus strand of WNWK01047585.1, from coordinate 6,212 downwards.
TGAACATAATAAAAATCAGCACATTTCTTTACAATCCACCTCCATTACACCTGAACTAAACAAGCCTATATATGCAACAACACTCATTAATACAAAACAGTACATGAAAATCTAATCCTCCTCCAGGGTAACTTCCAGATGTACCCTCATAATCCCCACCCACAACCCACCCAAAGCACCCTACATATTGTACAGCTTTTTATATTTTCCATACCTACACATACCAACAACATGTGTAGTAACAAAAATAACACATATGACACCAAACGTGCCAGGATTACTCCATTTTCCTGTTTCTCCATACCAAACCAGAGACAAAAACAGTATACATTACTATAAAGTGCAGATTATTTATCCTGCATTTCTAAATAGATACCTCAAATTAAATTTCAGGCCCTACTGTTACCCCTCCTGTCTCCCCTTAACTTTGAATATTCAAACAACCTTAGAACATTAAGACATAACAGGTTATTATGTTCTCCATGTCTACAACAAAGTACATGTCTAAACTCGACACCGTACATTACATGTCATAAGGAACCACTAAGTCACTTTTATCACGTGACTAAAACAAAAAAATATACCATCATCCTATATACATTGTCATACATAATAACATGACCCAACCGGCCACTGTCTTGACCAACATGACATTTTACCTTATACAGTTATTACAAAAACTAGGAAAGCCACCTCTATATTTCCCAAAAAAATCCCCTTAATCCCCCCCTCCCCCCGTAAAGCCCTTTTTTGATCAGTAACACACACTTTCAAACCATATACTTACAACATTCTAAAGGTCCATCCTCGGCGCCCCAAAAACCAGGGCATCCAAGTAAGTTCTCCTCACAATCATTCCCCCCCACACACACATATCCGTCCATTCTTTTCAATATAAGAAAGCACATACGCCCGCACACACCAAAATCCCCCCTTCGAGAGTCCAGTCACTTCCAGCTTCACCCTCCTCCCCCCCTCCCCTCCTCCCATTCAAAAGTCTGCCCACTGTCATACTTCTGTAACTGTCAGGAAAAACCCATCCCACCCTGCCCATACAACAACCTATTTCTGCATTTTGTTCTATACATCGAAGCCGCCATAGCCTTTACTCGGACTCCTTGTTCCCCCGCAAAATCCATGAAACATACACGTAATCGACTGCCACATAAGGTGCTCTCCTTACATCCTCATGCACCCCACCAATATCTAAACTCAGCCCCCTCAAAGCATTTATTCCTCCTCCCCCATCAAACAGATCACCCCTCCCAACCATTCCCTAAGTCCCCCCTAAGCTTTCGCAAAATATACAGCATGGTATGCAGTATCCTCCTCACCACACCTATCACAAAATGGCGCCCTCCAACCCCATTTTATATAGCACTGCCCTTGATGCAACTACCCCATGCAAAAACCTGTATACCACCTTTTCACCCTCGTCTTCAGCCGCAAACCTCGCAACCCACCCCATATTCCCCAGTTATATACTGGGAACACTCCCCTCCCCTACCACCACATCAGCACCCTCCCCAACCCCCCATTGCCCTTGCTGTAACACTGAGGGTCCCTCACTGCCAAAATACTTCTAAACCCTTACCACCTTCAACAAGTCCTTCCCCTCCACCACCGTGCCCAATTCATTCATAACCCTTTCCACCCTTCTTCCCCGGCCCCCCCTTTCCTAGAAAATACTTTACAACATGCCCATAAGATGACTCCTAATTTTATAGCCCCAGACCCCCAAACCCCGCCTTTGTCATAACAACCTCCTTATTTAACCAATGAAAACCCCACCAAATCTCAAAACCTTTCTTTCCAATTCTAGCATCCCCACTCAACACAGGAAAAAACCCCCACATACCATAACTTACATACACTAATGTATTAACCACTACCACCCTTTGCTGTAATGTTAACTCCCGTTCTCCCCCCCTCCCATCCTCCTTAAAGCCCCCAAAACCTCCTCAGCATTCACTCTCCGAGCCTCACAGACATCTTCATAAAAATAACACCACAGATCTTTACCCCCCTACGACAGTCCATCCCTCTTCCCCATGCCACCCCCCCCCCATGAACCCACCTCCAACAGCTTAGACTTAGTAGTATTAATGGCTAAACCCGTCGCCCTGCCAAAAAAACTCAAAAAATCCGGCCCCGTTTTAAACCCTCTCCCCCCGACCAACACAGTTGTGTCATCCCAAAATCCCACAATGCCAGACCCATGCCCAGAACCCTTTCCCCCCTACTCCCACCCAATCAGGCCAGCGGGTTCTGGCACGCAAAAGGATTGCGAAAGGGGCACCCCCCGCCCCAAACCCTTTTTCCCTTCGCACTTCCCCCACCCAAACCTGTTCCCCTCGCATCCTTATCAACAACTTGCCCATTCAATATCCCATCACCAAACCTTGCTTTTCATTATCATCCACAACATTTCGTCAAATTATCATCGCAGCCTTCCAACTAAAGCCAGCACACCAACCCCTACTGTTTTCAAATTTTGGGCCCGTATCCTTGCATGCCCTGATTCATACTCCGTCCAGGTATACCATATTGCCCAGCCTCAATCACCCTCTCTAAAACCCCTTCATCCTATTCCCTAGCACCTTAGCAAAAATTTTATAGTCAGCACACATCATGGACAAGCCCCTATAATCACTAATTGATTTCCCTCCTCTTTTTAACTATCTATAACCCCGTGCGCTGAGTTGTTCCCAAAACACCCAGTCTCTTTCATACAATTCATTAATCAAGACACTCTCTTATTACACCCCAATGCTCCATATAAAGTCGTTTGGATCCCATCCAGACCCGGCCTTTCCCCAAACTCATGCTTTCACAGCCAGCCACACCTCTTCTTCACTTATACCCCCTTCCCAAGCCGGTCCTATCTTCGTCTCCCAACACCTGTCATACCATCTACAATGACTCCCTTCTCCCCCTCCACCCACACCCTTTTGCAAGTATTGCCAAACCTCGGAGCCAAAAATAGACTCATAGCCTCAGTCGATTTCATCTTCTGTCCCCCGGACGTATCCTTCCACATCCTCATCTACCTCCAGCCCCATCACCCCCTCATAAAGGCCCTCCTCTGCCGAAATGACCGGAAAAAATTTTCAAGGCTTGTCGCCCCCAAGACATCGTCCATACCCCACGCAAACGTATCGATTGAACCCCGTTTTGTTCTCGCAACGCCCTTTATAACTCCCACCTCTTCCACCTGTGTGCTCCTTCCTCTCTCATAACAAAGCTCCAGCCCTCCAAATACTTCTTAAACCATATTTCCATTGCTTTTCCTCTCTTCCCCTTACCTTATAAAAGTCTCTAATGCCCGGTTTCGCACATTGCTCCCACCATTTTAGTACATCTTTTCCAGCTTCCCTTGTCCCATACTTTCTCCCACCATTCTTCAAAGCGCCCCTTCCCTCCTCACCCCCCAAAAAAGCTTCACATTGAGTTTCCAAAACCGGGACCATTTCACCATTCCCTCCCATCCTACCTCCACCAATACACCCCTATGATCTGAAAAGCCCACGTCTACATACCTAATCTCCCCCACCGTTACCACCCGTGACACATAAACTTGTCAAGCGTGCAGCGTATCCCCCGGACGGTAATCCACACCCCACCCACCCCCACATCAACCATCCCTGCACTCCCAACACACCCCCTCAAAATACTTAAGACACACCCAGCTTCACGGGTTCACATCCTTCTTCCCAATTACACAGTTCCAGTCCCCCCTTATCTTAAACCTCAACTAAACCTCCCATGAAATAAACTAAATGATCCTCACAAAATCCTCCTTAATCCGTTTATTTTTACAGCTGGCATATATACCCCATGAAAGTAACTCTCACCCCCCAAACCCCATGAACTCTGACTATCCTCCCCCCTCCCTCCCCCCCAAGTCAACAAACTGAAAGGGACTGGACTCCTCACTACTACCGCCCCTCCTTGACTTCCCGAGCTACCCGCATACACTTTATACCCTTGCAAAACAAATCTCTACCATACCTGAAATTGTGCTCCCGTAAGAAGCCTATGTCCACCGCATACCGCGCAAAGTCACCTCAACCCACCCAACCTCGGCCTTCAGACCATTCACGTTAAACGAGATACACTTGAATAAGATAGAGGGCTTTCCTTTTGACTTAACTTTCTGCTTCGTGTTTTTCCCGGGCTTCAGTAACCTTACTGTTGTCCTGCACCCCCTACCTTTTCTGCCCTTTTGCACCCCCCTTCCGTTTGTGGTGCCTACCCATATCTTCTTGCCTGATTTTGGCCAGGCGTCAGGACTTCGTCATCTGACACTACCATGGATCCCCTTCCGTGATTCAGAATAAATCCATGTTCGACCCACTATCCTCCCTGTGCACTGTTACCTGCACCTCCTGTATATCCAAACAGCTTGACTCAGCCCCCCACCCCCCTCAGCACCCATTCTTTCCTGCAGCCTCACTGGCTTAAAACTCCCCCATCCTGGGGGGGTATCCAAAAAACCCCCAATTCCTCCGGTAATGCAGCATCTTCCAAATCTACAGCACTCCTCTGTACTGCTGTCTCCGCACCCTTTTTGTCCTGCGACAAGTTGGCAAAGTACGACATATCTCCTCCGGGGCCTTTCACAATTACCCATGTGCCTTTGGGCGCCACTACCCTTCCTCAACCCGTACAGTAGGCTCCACTTCCGTAACATTCACCACATTCCTTGTACCATATTGCTGTCCCTGCCTCCTGTCACCTTCTGCAACAATATGTCCATAAGGAACCACAGAGTCTGCATGTCCGTCTTTACCTGGTAGGTCACATAAACTTGGTTCTAAACTCCCCCAAGACCACAAAAGAGGATGGCCCGCCCCAGGGTCATCTTGAGGGTAAAGGAACCTTCCGGAATCCCCCTGGGTCCTTCCCGTCCATCGTCCCATCGTTGCATAGTGGATGACTCCATAATCCTTGAAAACATGCCGGATGTCTTGCTCATCCGCTTCGAAAGGCAAATTACGAATTTTGACATATGTATAGTGCTTAGAAACATCTTTAAGTTTCACTTCCAAGGTAGTTGATAGGCATGCATACTTCCTCATATTTCTCCACCAACCTCTCATAAACGCCGGTGGACGACAGTTTCACCAAGATTCTTGTACTCCCCCTTGAGCGCAATTCCAGAAAGTCCTCATTATCTAAAACCATAAACGTCTCGTAGAACGGTGGGCAAGATAACAGCTGCCGTCGAAGGGCCCCAGCCCCTTTTACCAACTCAACACATACAGTGTTTATCCTCCCCTCTGAACGCCGTCGCCATTTTAGTGAAAATATCCAAGGTCTCTGTTGTCACCACCAGAGGCCGGGACCAGACAACCTGCTGCGGCGAGGCTGGGCGACGAATGATCGGATAAAATGCTTCAAAAACCGGGCAGCAAAGGTTTTGCCGTTTTTCCCAGCCCAGGCACACCAGGGACCCTCAAGCATGGTTTCAAGCCATTTCATTCTCCTGTATGTTCTTACCCTCACAAACGGGTTATTTCAGAGAAAAGAGTCCCGAAGGATTCGAACTCACTTGGGAACTTTGCCAGTCTATCTGTAGTGTGTTCGAATCCTGATGACTTAGATGTTTTTTGGATTTCCGGTTCCTTTCTGCTTGGTGCGTTGATGTAAAAATCTCTTGTGAGGTCAAAACATAAGGAAGATATTGAAATAACGAAACCATGCTTGGGGACCAATGTTCCCGGACTGGGAAGAAACATGGCTTGTAAACCAGGCTGTCCAGCTTTTGAAGTATTTTGGCTAATTCTGAAGAACGTCACTTGGGAACCTTGCCAGTCATCCCCGAGTGGGTTGAATCTTTGACTGCAATCTCTTTTCTCTCTCTCTCTCTCTCTCTCTCTCTCTCTCTCTCTCTCTCTCTCTCTCTCTCTCTCTCTCTCTTCTCTCTCTCTCTCTCTCTCTCTCTCTCTCATTATATATTCAATAATTCTCAAAAAACATTCTGAATTTTACGAAAAAAATGTTTCATTGTGTTTGTTTATTAAATTATTGTAAAAATTATATAAAATATATTTTATTAGGCTAAATTAAATTGCGCTTGTTATAATAAGGTTAGGTAAGTTTCCAAGGTTCTTTTGTAAAAAATCATTATTTTTTTTTTTTTTGCAAAAAATTAAAAAAAGGAAAAAGGCTTAATATTAAAAAAATTTTTTTCTAATTGACAAATTTTA
>WNWK01047584.1:0-13872 GCA_009830355.1 Cherax destructor | reverse complement strand
CCAAGACTTTTTTAATTTCTTCCTCTGATGGGTTGGAATCTAAATAATCTCTTTCATAAATCTCTAGTCTGAATTAATGATTTCCAGATGATAATTAAATAATTCAGATTTTATTTCCAACTCATCATGTCTCTATTTGTGCCTTGGGTTAAACCTATACAGACTGAAATTAATTGTTCTAACTGGGTAATTTTCGTCTGTAAGGATTTGAATTTTGTGGTTAATGATACATTTTGCTAATAATAAATAGCAGCACACTTAGAGTGTTTAAAACTCAGCCTAACAGCTGAGTCTGTTTTGACTGCATCAGCAATTACTGATCTAGTATCCATGCCTCAAGGTCAGTGGCCTTGGAGGATGCAGAGTACATATGGACGAACCAACAATGAGGGTGTTTATGTCCTGAAATGCTGTCTCAGGTAAAAACACTGTGTCGCAGTACTGACGTCACTTCACACATTAATAACTTTATACACTGTATATAAATGCATATATGGACACATACATATTCAATGTGTATATATATATATATATATATATATATATATATATATATATATATATATATATATATATATGTCACTGTTACAATGAAAGTTTAAACTTAATATAACTTCCTATATTATATGAGAGACAAACATAATACACAGTTTCTTCTCCTAATTTGTGTCTATAAACATTTATAAACACTTGTGTGTATATATAAACTATTGTCTAATGTGAACTAAGATTAAAACAACATAAATATAGCATTAGAACTGGACAAGATTCTAATGCTCTATTTATTCATGTGAGAGATTTTAACCATCCAATTGATTTTCAAAATGCTGAGAAGGTTGTATCAAGCAAGTCCATGGTTGAGAGGAATATAATAGAATCATGTTTCATTAAAAGCAGTTTTGAAAATAATATGAATATTTCTTTTGGTTTATATAAATTGGATTCTTTTATAATTAATAAAATTTGGGAAGAATTTAATGATAAATTGGACTAATCTTAATTCTTGGGAAGAGTTTCAGGTCCTTTCTTGTTTACCTCTTCACAGAGTCGTGAGATGTTACGCTACTGTGAGGTGTAGTCTTTGTTAGTGTGATGTGACGTGAGGTGTAGTCTTGCCCCTTATATAAGTCCTCTTGTCATGTTTCCTTTTATAGTTCCTTGATAATGTGAGTAGTCACGAAAGCGCTTGGAATTCCTCTATTTTTTTCATAGTGGTTGTCTTGCATATATAAACTATGTGTATACGTATACACATTCAGACCAGCTGTGCCAGTTTTGAGCTTCGCTGAGTAAGCAGAATTGAACACTAGTGCAGAAGGTTTGCTCCCTCGCAGAGTTGGGGGTGAGTGGGGAGTCCCCCAGTGGTTACTGTCCCCCAACCTTGGGTGGGCACTTGCCGGCTCACGTTTTCTATGCCTTGCGCTGGCTTCCCATGCTCTTTGAAAAAACAATAGTTTTACAGTTTTTCTCGAAGGACCTTGGATCGTAGATACTTATACACTGGAGATAAGTCTTTGGACCACCATGTGGTCACTATCCCGGTTCGAATTTGACCAACTTGTAGGGGGAAATTTTCAAGTATGTGGACTGTAGTGTTATTACTTAGCTTGCTGATGCATCCACGACTTCCCAGCCGTCTCAGAAGTCCCTGCTTGATGCCTCCATTCACATTCCCACAGGGCTGTATGGTAAAATAAAATCACACATGAGAAATATTATTGCCCCAAAGAAGCGTATGCCATATCGTCAGTCATTGAATGGACTGAACGGCGGTTTACTCACGGTCTTTGGGCGGATCGCCCGCATGTTACCGGGTGAATGATAAATCTGCCTAAACAAATTATGCTTTCCCAACTGCGCAGCAGGTTTACATCTAGGTTTAAGCAGACTTACCTGGTTATTTATATGGGACCCTTAATTCACACCCAGAAAACGCTGTCTTGATTGAAGAATGTTGCTGAAGAGTCACTGCCTTGTTAGACGAAGCAAACTCATTGTCCCTATATGTACCGCAATTTTCAGTCTTTTTGCAGTAGTAAGAAGCTGCACACACTTTTGAATATACCGCGATTTTAATCACTAAATGCGCTGGAACAGAGTTCTTATCCAATTTCCCGACGTTAGTGGAGATTGAATAGGAGATCATTGCTACTTGGTCAGACAACACGTGACATACTGTGGTCCATACATGTTATTAGTTAAGTTGTTGTTGAAGCCAGACACGCTGTCTGGCCCTTTTCTAAGGGCAGACAGGGTAGGTCCCTTGAAAAGGGCAGAAAGGGCTGATACACCCCCCACCCCCTCTCTTGGAGAATTTTCTCCACAGGTGGGATGCAATGTCCGCACACTTTATAAACTTTCCTAAGGGATGAATAAATGTTCCTTCTTGGAAGAACATAATTGTGGGCTCAACAGCCTTCACAAAGTTTAATACACAAGGTTCACACAGGAGGGGTTATTATTGGAATTCCCCAGGTCCAACAATGAGTAGATACCTAAAATGAACCCTAAAACCAAAACAGTAAGTCTAAAGAGACTACCAGTTATGATTTTACACCACTTCCATAGGAAATGATGATACTCAACTCACCCTATATTTTCGGAAATGTTATACTTACAACCAGCTGAACCATCAGGAAGAAGTTGCATAAAGAGTAAAATCCTGACAAGGTCGCCATTGCCAGGAAAACGCCTTCCGCCTGAACAGAAGAATGGGCAAATGATTAATGAATAACATAGAGGAATAATAATAATGAAAATTTTATGAGTATTTAAATTAAAAATAAAATGAAAAATTGGCCGCCGTTGGTTCCAGTGTGATCTTATGAGGGCAGAATCTTCTAAGTCCAGGAGATCTTCTTGGAATGTTGTGAAGAATTTATGTTAGTTATCCTGGGTAGGAGGTGTTAGTCAACAGATAGTGGCGCCAACAAGACTGGAGAACACATTAGACCTTATTTTCACAAATAATGAGGACCTGGTAAGAAACATAATCTAATCGAAGTCCAGACTTACATGCACAGAGGTCCTGACCAGCAAAATGCACACAGCTATAAGGGTGCCTTCACCACATTCAACTTCAGCAACAAGAACATCAACTGGGACCATAAGAACATAAGAACATAAGAAAGGAGGAACACTGCAGCAGGCCTGTTGGCCCATACTAGGCAGGTCCTTCACAATCCGTCCCACTAACAGAATATTTGCTCAACCCAATTTTCAATGCTACCCAAGAAATAAGCTTTGACAATTCTACCCACTCATGCACGAGTCCCACTCAAACCCAACCCCTCTCACTCATGAATTTATCCAACCTAAATTTGAAACTACCCAAGGTCCTAGCTTCAATAACCCTACTAGGCAGACTGTTCCACTCATCAACTACCCTATTTCCAAACCAATACTTTCCTATATCCTTTCTAAATCTAAACTTATCTAACTTGAATCCATTATTGCGGGTTCTCTCTTGGAGAGATATCCTCAAGACCTTATTTATATCCCCTTTGTTAATACCCATTTTCCACTTGTATACCTCGATCATGTCTCCCTCATTCTACGTCTTACAAGTGAATGTAATTTTAGGGTCTTCAATCTTTCTTCGTAAGGAAGATTTCTAATGCTATGTATTAATTTAGTCATTCTACGCTGAATGTTTTCTAACGAATTTATGTCCATTCTGTAATATGGAGACCAGAACTGAGCTGCGTAATCTAGGTGAGGCCTTACTAATGATGTATAAAGCTGTAATATAACCTCTGGACTTCTGTTGTTAACACTTCTTGATATAAATCCCAGTAATCTATTTGCCTTATTACGTACGCTTAGGCATTGCTGTCTTGGTTTAAGGTTGCTGCTTACCATCACCCCAAGTCCTTCTCGCAATCTGTATGGCTAAGTTCTACGTTATTTAACTTATAAGTGCTTGGGTTATGGACACTCCCGAGCTTCAGAACCTTGCATTTATCTACATTGAACTGCATCTGCCACTTTTCTGACCACGAATTAAGTTTGTCTAAATCTTCCTGAAGTTCTATGACATCTATGTTTGAATCAATTATCCTACCTATCTTCGTGTCGTCGGCGAATTTGCTCATATCACTAGTAATTCCCTCATCAAGGTCATTGATATATATTATAAATAACAATGGGCCTAAGACTGATCCCTGTGGAACACCACTTGTTACAAGTCCCCATTCGGATTTAACCCCATTTATGCACACTCTCTGCTTCCTATTGGTGAGCCATGACTCGATCCATGACAGCACTTTTCCCCCAATGCCATGAGCTGCCACTTTCTTTAACAGTCTCTGGTGCGGTACTCTATCAAAAGCCTTACTAAAGTCTAAATAAACAATATCGAATTCTTTATTGTGATCAACAGCTTCAAAAGCTTTACTGAAGAAGGTTAATAAATTAGATAGGCAGGAACGGCCCTCGTGAATCCATGCTGAGTATCATTAATCAAATTATGGTTATCTAGATGGCTTCTAATAATATCAGCTATAATTGACTCTAGTAATTTGCCTACAATTGAGGTCAGGCTTATTGGGCGGTAATTTGACGGTAGTGACTTGTCCCCTGCTTTAAAAATAGGAATTACATTAGCCATCTTCCACATATCAGACACTACACCTGTTTGAAGAGACAAATTAAAAATGTTAGATATTGGTTCACAGAGTTCCATTTTGCATTCCTTAAGAACCCTTGCAAAAAGCTCATCAGGACCCGGCGATTTATTTTGTTTCAGTCGGTCCAGCTGTTTCATAACCATTTCGCTAGTGACTGTGATATTACATAATTTATCTTCTTCTGGGCCTCTGTAAAAATTAATTACTGGGATATTATTAATGTCTTCCTGTGTGAAAACCGAGAGAAAATAATTATTAAAAATAGAGCACATATCATTCTCCTTGTCAGTAAGATGCCCAAAGTTATTTTTAAGGGGACCTATCTTATCCCTAACTTTTGTTCTATAAACCTGGAAAAACTTTTGGGTTAGTTTTTGAATCCCTAGCAACTTTAATTTCATAGTCCCGTTTAGCTTTTCTTATTCCCTTTTTAACGTCCCTCTTAATGTCAGTATACTGATTTATAAGATGACCCTCACCTTTTTTTATGCGCCTATAAATTCCTTTCTTCTGCCCTAAAAGATATTTGAGCCTATTATTCATCCATTTTGGGTCATTTCTACTTGATCTAATTTCTTTATACGGTAAACTATGTCCTAAATGAAACATGTTGGAAAGAGATATTAAATTACATGGAACCTAACCAGTGCCTTGAAAAGATCAACCTCCTGGTAGCTGATGTTCAAGGCATATTCCCCTAAGAAAAAAGAAGAGAAGTAAACTAGAGAGAGACGCTCCCTCTACATGAGAAGACGAAGAATCACTGAGCTCCTCAAGAATGCCAGATTATCTGAAACACAGAAGGAAGCACTAACCAGGGAAGTGGAAAATATTGAGCTAAAGTTAAAGGACTCATACAGAATCCAGGAGAGACAAAAGGAGCTAAAAGCGATTAGTGAAATTGAACGAAATTCGAAATATTTCTTTTCATATGCCAAAAACAACACAAAAACCACTTCTAGTATAGGGCCCCTGCTCAGACAAGACGGATCTTACACAGATGACAACAAAGAAATGAGTGAGATACTGAAATCTCAATATGACTCTGTGTTCAGAGAGCCACTAATCAGTCTAAAGATAGACAATCCAAACAATTTTTTCATAAATGAGTCTCAAAACCCTGCCAATGTATGCCAAATTTCTCACAAAACCCTAACTCCACTAGACTTAGGGAAAGCCATCGACGACATGCCCATGCACTCAGCCCCAGGCCCAGACTCGTGGATCTCTGTGTTCATTAAGAACTGCTAGAAACCCCTCTCACGGGCCCTAAGTATGCTATGGAGAAGGAGCATAGACACAGGTGAGATTCCAGTCACTAAAAACAAGGGATATAGCCCCACTCCATAAAGGTGGCAGCAAAGCAGTAGCTAAGAACTATAGACCAATAGCTTTAACATCCCACATGATAAAAATCTTTGAAAGAGTTCTAAGAAGCAGGATTGCAAACCACTTGGACTCCCAGAAATTGCGCAATCCAGGGCAACATGGTTTCAGAGCAGGTCGCTCTGAGAGTGTCATCCATTGAGGACACGGCAAATCTCCAAGAAGATATAAACCAAGTTTTCCAATGGGCAACGGAAAACAATATGATGTTTAATGAAGACAAGTTCCATCTACTCCGTTATGGAAAACTTGAGGAAATAATAACTAGGTCAGAGTATACTACAAACTCTAATCACACAATAGAGCGGAAAAGAAGTGTGAAGGACCTGGGTGTGGTAATGTCCGAAGATCTCACCTTCAAGGACCACAACAATGCCACTATCACATCTGCTAGGAAACTGATAGGATGGAAAATGAGAACTTTCAAGACAAGAGATGCTAAGCCATTGATGATCCTTTTTAAATCACTTGTTCTCTCTAGGCTGTAATACTGCTGTACATTAACATCCCCATTCAAGGCAGGTGAAATTGCAGATCTAGAGAATGTACAGAGAACCTTTACTGGAAACGCCTAGAGGCACTCGACTTGTACTCACTGAAGTGCAGGCGAGAGAGATATATCATAATCTTCACCTGGAAGATTCTGTGTGCAGATTAGGGACTGGTCCCTAATCTGCACACAGAAATCACTCCCTACGAAAGCAAAAGACTTGGCAGGCGATGCAACGTACCCCCAGTGAAAAGTAGGGGCGCCACTGGTTCACTAATAGAAAACACAATCAGTGTCCGTGGTCCAAGACTGTTCAACAGCCTCCCACCAGCCATATGGGGCATTACCACTAGACCCCTGGTTGTCTTCAAGAGGGAGCTGGACAGATACCCAAAGTCAGTGCTGGATCAGCCTGGCTTTGGTTCGTATGTTGGACTGCGTGCGGCCAGCAGTAACAGCCTCGTTGATCAGGCCCTGATCCACCGGGAAGCCTGGTCGTGGACCGGGCCGCGGGGACGTTAATCCCCGGTATGTCCTCCAGGTAGACTCAGGAAAACCTGTCAATTCAGGTTCGTAGTAACTTGCTCCAGATATCAATGCAAAAATGAGGAGTCGCTATGTCCCGTGTACTGGGTTCTCTCTCCAATAAATCCAGCGTCTACTCTGGATGACCAAGCCAGCAGCAGAGCCGATAAAAAAAAAAAAAATACAAGATGGTAATTAAGTATAACATTGAAGAAAGAGAAAGGTTGGTAAATTTGCTTCATTGTCTTTACTGGTAACCAGGTTAGAAATAAAGAAACTAAATACTCCTGGTAGATCACCTTACCTGATCAGGAGGAGAGTGGAGGTGAAGTGACTCCCTAAACCTCCACCCACACCAGATAAGGTTAATACTACCAGGAATAAAACCTAAAGAAACTCAGACCCGAGGAAATTGAAGTTTTGCAGCTGCCCGCTAGATGGCAGTGCTGGTGGTGACACTAACGGTTCTTAGGAGTCTGAACAACCATATCCCCATTGCAACGGCTTTTCCCTCACACAGTAAGAAGAAAGACTTTCCAGATCTTTAAACTATTTAGGAACAAATTTAAAAATGTTGAAATTTAAAAAAAAAAAATAATCATTAGAATCAGACAACTTACTAAAAAAATCATTTTTTTATATTCTTCAAACTTTCTTTGTTGATAAGTTTTATCAAAATAAAGCCTGGCTTATACCTGTAGCTTTGTATATTTTAAATCGTCAATTTTATTAAATATATTGATTTCTTTGGAATAAATTGAGATTGCCTCTTCTGGTTGGCTTCAAGCATTTAAACTACGGTGTATTTTAACTGGAACTTTTTTATTGAATTTATTCTTTGTGTTTTTCGATTTGCTATTTTTTTCAGAATGTTTTTAATAAACTGAACTCTAAAAATATCAACTTTGTGCCAGAGGCAGCACATAGTAAGCTTGTGTGTTTGTCTAATACTAATTTGTTGCTAAGCTTAGGTGTAAAACATTGGAACGCCTTACCTGATTGGTTTAATTTTTTTTAGCCATAGTTAACCATTGCTAAGTGATGGTTCGTGGAACAACTGACAAGTGCAGGTGTCCTCTACTCAATAATAAATTGACTGTTTCTGTAATTGGTCTCTATAATTAAACTTTTGAAAGGTTCATCTGAGCGGCTTCAAAAGACAAAACTCATGTATCACACTTATATGGAGGATCATATTGTTTATGGAGAGTGTAGGTGACGTTCTGCAGTATTTCTTCTGTCATTTTAGTTATCTTTGTCTCTATGAAAGCTATTATGTCCGGAGTTACATCAGCTATTTCTTCCTTCGACTCATCAGTCTTGTTTAATGATCTATCTGCTTTTGTGTACCACACTCTGAAGCTGCGTGCGGTTACTATATAGGCTTTTCTTTTCTACTCTTTCTTCATGTTTCTCATATACTAGACGAAAAGGAGGTAGCAATGGGGTAAGTGAGGCATCACAACAGGAAGAAGAGTCAAAGGTTATGGGCAGGGAATGAAAAGGGAAAAGAGTGGAGTTAATGCCTAGGAAAGAAAGCGTATGAGAAGAAAAGAGAAGAGTGACAGAGACAGAGACACAGGACAGACAGACACAGACTCAGAGACAGAGACAGAGACACAGGACAGACAGACACAGACTCAGAGACAGAGACAGAGACACAGACACAGAGACAGACAGGGACAGAGAGAGCGAAAAAAGAAGAGTGTGTGTGTGTACTCATCCATTTGCAACGGTCGATTCACAGTTTCTGGCTGTGTGTGTGTGTATGTTTGTTTGTGTGTTTGTGTATGTGTATATGTGTATGTACTCACCTAGTTGTGGTTGCAGGGGTCGAGTCATAGCTCCTGGCTCCGCCACTTCGTTGATCGCTACTAGGTCCTCTCCCTGCTCCATGAGCTTTATCATACTTCGTCTTGAAACTATGTATGGTTCCTGCCTCCACTATGTTACTTTCCGGACTATTCCACTTTTCGACAACTCTGTGGCTGAAGAAATACTTCCTAACATCCGTTTGACTCATCTGAGTCTTCAGCTTCCAATTGTGACCCCTTGTTCCTGTGTCCCACCTCAGGAACATCCTGTCTTTATCCACCTTTTCATTTCCTCGTAGTATTTTGTAAGTCCTTATCATGTCTTCCCTAACCCTCATGTCCTCCAAAGCCATCAGGACGATTTTCCTTAACCATTCTTCGTAGGACATTACCCTTAGCACCGAGACTAGTCTTGTTGCAAACCTTTACACTTTTTTCAATTTATTGATGTGCTTGACCAGGTGCGTGTTCCAAACTGGTTCTGTGTCAAGGTTCTCTCAATCCTATCAGACCCTCAAAGAGTATTTGACAAGGCTGGCTTCTCCTTATATAAGGAAATAAAAAATATAGAAAATTCAATAATGTACTTTTCTTCTGTAAGGTGTACTTCTATACGGTGAAAAATGGCGGCGGTCTCCCCACAATTCTGGTCCCCGCGCCCCCCGCCCGCGCCGCCCACGTCCCCTTACTCCCGGATCGCCCCCGCTCCTCGGATCAAATTTTTCGATGTTTTGCCCTCCTCCCCTTGACTCCACATCCTAGGATCAAGATTTACCCTTTTTCGAGAATGCTACCAAATTTTTCGATTTTTTTCAATGCTTCTATTCCTCAGATGAAGATCTACCTCGAATTTTTTCAATGTTCCATTTCCTCGGATCAAGTTTTGAGGACCCCCTTATGGGGCAAGATGTTTTGCAACCCCCTATGGGGTATGGTAAGATTCCCCCCTATGGGGGTCAGAGGTACATTTCACTCCTCCCTACTGGGTATTACCTGCAGAGTTTACCTAGACAGAGTTCCGGGGATCAACGCCCCCGCGGCCCGCTCTGTGACCAGGCCTCATGGTGGATCAGGGCCTGATCAACCAGGCTGTTACTGCTGGCCGCACGCAGTCCAACGTACGAACCACAGCCTTGCTGGTCTGGTACTGACTTTAGGTGCCTGTCCAGTGCCTGCTTGAAGACAACCAGGGGTCTATTGCTGGGAGGCAGTTGCACAGTCTTGGTCCCCTCACACTTATTGTGTTGTTTCTCAACGTGCTAGTGGCACCCCTGCTTTTCATTGGGGGATGTTGCATCGTCTGCCGAGTCTTTTGCTTTCATAGGGAGTGACTCTTGTGCACGTTTTGTACTAATCCCTCTAGGATTTTCCAAGTGTATATAATAATGAATCTCTCCCGCCTGCGTTCTAGGGAGTACAGGTTTAGGAACTTCAAGTGTTTCCAGTAATTGAGGTGGTTTATCGCAGTTATGTGTGCCGTGAAGGTTCTCTGCACATTTTCTAAGTCAGCAAGTTCACCTGCCTTGAAAGGTGCAGTTAGTGTGCAGCAATATTCCAGCCTAGATAGAACAAGCGACCTGAAAATTGTCATCATGTTCTTGGCATCCCTGGTTTTGAAAGTTCTCATTATCCATCCTGTCATTTTTCTAGCAGATGTGATTGCTACAGTGTTATGGTCCTTGAAGGCGAGATCCTCCGACATAACTCCCAGATCTTTAACATTAGTTTTTCGCTCTATTGTGTGGTTGGAATTTGTTTTATACTCCGATGGAATTTTAATTTCCTCACGTTTTCAATATCCGAGTAATTGAAATTTCTCATCATTGAACTTCATATTGTTTTCTGCAGCCCATTTAAAGATTTGGTTGATGTCTGCTTGGAGTCTTGCAGTGATATCAATGGTGGACACTGTCATGCAGATTCGGGTGTCATCTGCACAGAAAACACGGCACTGTGGCTTATATCCCTGTTTATGTCCGATATGAGGAGGAGGAACAAGATGGGAGCGAGTACTGTGCCTTGGGGAACATAGCTTTTCACCGTAGCCGCCTCAGACTTTACTCTGTTGACTACTACTCTTTGTGTTCTCCTTGTTAGGAAATTATAGATCCATCTACCATTGTTTTCTTTTATCACGCATTTTGTGTGCTATTACACCATGATCACACTTGTCAAAAGATTTAGCAAAGTCTGTGTATATAACATCTGCATTCTGTTTGTCTTCTAGACCATCCAGAACCTGGTCGTAGTGGTCCAGTAGTTGGGACAGACAGGAGCGACCTGCTCTAAACCCATGCCACCCTGGGTTGTGTAATTGATGGGTATCTAGATGAATGGCGATCTTGCTTCTTATAACCCTTTCAAAGATTTTTATGATATGGGACGTTAGCGCTATTGGTCTCTAGTTCTTTGTTATTGCTTTACTGCCCCCTTTGTGGAGTGGGGCTATGTCTGTCAGGGGAACGCCTTCCCTGAACAAAATATTGATGGAAAAATTAATAAATAGTAGTAAACCGAATGGATATATATAATATGTTTTTTCTGGATTTTAATATAAAATTAAATAGAAATAAAAAGAAATATTTCCGTTGTGGTTCAGGTCTGTTGGTGAGACAGGAGGTAATAACCGGAGAGGGGAGAATAGATGATGGTTGTCTCTCTGTAGGTGGTATGTCTCCGAGTAGATGGTGAATCTCCTGGGACCACTAGGTTCAAATACACACTGTAGGTATCCAAAGGAGATGAGATCTTCAGCAACACCCTCTAACGCACAAAGTTAGAAACTAGAGAGTTGTTGTGGAATTCCCGTTAAGTCCAGGGAAATCTTGCTCGTAAGTCATGCGTCTGTCCTGGAGGACCAGTCCAGTGGCAGAGCTGATAATAAAGAAAATATTCTGGTCTACCATAAGTCTTAAAACATTTAAGATAATAAAAAGATGGTGTTTCTGAGAGAAGAGTGAAGGTGAAGTGACTTTCCACTCCCCAACCGACACCAGGTAAGAGTCATACTACCAGGAGTAGAAAGTAAAAACCCTCAACAGACAACCGGGAACAAGAGTTTAGCCCCAGCCCGCTAGATGGTAGTGCTGGCTGTAACTAGTTAATAATGCTCCGGCTGACTGAACAACAGTTACCTTATTTACAACCACTTTTCCCTCACACTGTTGCTTTTAGTAAATGCGGAACGACCCCAGTGTCCATGCTCCCTCTCCATAGGATTTAAAAGCAGTTCTTGATGAACACGGAGTTCCATGAGTCTGGGCTGGAGGGAGTGCATGGGCATGTCATTTATCATCTTTTCGAAGTCACTTGGCTTCAGAATAATGTCAGATAGGTTTGCGTCTACCAAGTCTGTGGCACTCTCATAAAAATCATTTACGTCATCGACTCTCAGTCTGGTTAGGGTTCGCTAAAACTGAGTCATACTGGGACTTTAGTAAGCTCACTCAATTCCTTGCTGTCATCTGTGTAGGACCCATCCTGTTTAAGTAGGGCACAATACTGAATGTTGTTCTCGACTTTGATTTGGCATAAGAAAAGAAATACTTTGGGTTTCTTTCAATTTCATTTATGGCTTTTAGTTCTTCCCGCGTTTCTTGATTCCTGTAAGATTCCTTTAGTTTTAGTTCGATGTTTGCTATTACTCTGACCAGTGTCTCCTACGTATTTCAGATATATTGGCCTCCTGTAGCCTCTCTGTTATTCTTTGCCTTCGCCTTTATAGGGAGAGCCTTTTTCTTTCTAGTTTACATCTCCTTTTCCTCGTGACTGATCACATTTTGTCGGTCTGGGCCTCTATTATGTTGTGATCTGAGTATATTGTTTTTGATATGATGACATTTCGTATCAGATCATAATTGTTAGTGAAGATGAGGTCCAGCGTATTCTCCAATCTTGTAGGCTCTATTATTTGCTGATTTAAGATGAATTTGGTGCAGAGATTTAAAAGCTCGTGTGTGTGCGAGTTTTCATCTGAGCTGCCTCCTGCTACAACATTACGTGTTTGCAATATTCCTCCCTTTTAGGTGTCGTTTCAGATGTTGGGAGCAGGAGCTGGAAGGTTTTCCAGACAGTGGTCAATTTTCAGAAGATGTTCCTGGAATTGTTGAGACGTTGCATCCGGAGGCTTGTATACAACCACGATGACCAGGTTTTGATTCTCGATCTTTACTGCTAAAACTTCAACTACATAATTTGAGGCATTTAGTAGTTCTGAACATGTAAGTGATTCAGTGATATACAGGCAAACCCCCCTCCCCTTCTTTTGCCTGTTCACTCTGTCACATCTGTATAGGTTGTAGCCTGGGATCCATATTTCATTGTCCAAGTGATCCTTTAGTGGGTTTCTGTGAAAGCCGCAAACATTGCATTTGACTCTGTAATCAGTCCATGGATGTAAGGTATTTTGTTGTTCGTCGCTGGCTTTAGACCCTGTATATTTGCAAAGATGAATGTCGTCGGATTGGTAGTAAGAGGGGGCGTTTTCCTTGCATTAATATCTGTTGTTCTGGAGTGGATGCCATTGACTGTGATTCCACCCAGAAATAATTGCAGTTGGTGTACGATTTCTGTCATTTCCTGCCAGCTTTTTTTCCTTCCTGCCACTAAAAACCTCTGTATCTGGAGTGGCTTTGGCTACCCAGGTTTTCCATGGTCTGATGTTCTGTGTCTTCCTGTACCCTTTAGGTGGTGTGCCTGGCAAAATAAGTTATAGCACTGTCTTTCCTGAACTGATGAGTGGCTCATTTCAGGTGGAACAACTTGCAGGAAGGGGGGTTGCATTTTCCTGTTGTCATATGGGCACGGCATTTTCTGGGGTAGGTCAAAGTTGCATGTCCCATATGTTTTCCCAGATATTCTTGCCTGCAGATAACAAGTGCATAATATTTGCATAGGCCTGGTTTCTGTTTGCCTTGTTTTTTTGTGACTGTGTTCCCTATTGTATTTCCTACTGGTGCGTGTTTTCCTGTCTCATTTCTATCTTCAGCACTAGTGCTAACAATGGAGCCTTCATCAGTAATTTCTAGTA
>WNWK01047583.1:0-13874 GCA_009830355.1 Cherax destructor | reverse complement strand
TGTGTGAGCGTATTTGATAGGAGTGAATGGAGGCATATGGTTTTTAATACTTGACGTGCTGTTGGAGTGTGAGCAAAGTAACATTTATGAAGGATTCAGGAAACCGGCAGGCCGGACTTGAGTCCTGGAGATGGGAAGTACAGTGTCTGCACTCTGAAGGAGGGTGTTAATGTTGCAGTTTTATAACTGTAGTGTAAAGCACCCCTCTGGCAAGACAGTGATGGAGTGAATGATGATGAAAGTTTTTCTTTTTCGGGCCACCCTGCCTTGGTGGGAATCGGCCGATGTGTTAATAAAAAAAAAAAAAAAAAAAAAATTCTAACTCATTATTCCAGTTGATGTTAATATAGCTGTTATAAAGTTATTAACAGCAAGACTCGTTATGTAGTCTGAATGTAACTTTTGAAATATCTTGGGGCAAATTACCTAGATTGGTTATGAGAAAGGTAGGGAAGTGGTCTGTGGTGTTGTCCGTGATTATGCCTGATTTTAGAGGGGATATAGTGTTAGTCCAGATGTGGTCTAATAATGAGATACTAGTCTCAGAGATTCTTGTAATTCTTGTAATACTAAACAAGAGTACAGTGGAACCCCGAGTTTCGGCCATAATCCGTTCCAGAAGCTTGGCCTAAACTCAAAGCCGAAAGTCAAAGCAATATTTCCCATAAGAAATAATGTAAATCCAATTAATCCGTTCCACCCAAAAATATTCACAAAAAATTCATTTTTTAAAGAATAAATATAGTTTTACATACAGTGGACCCCCGGTGTTCGTAGTCATCGGAGTTCGTAAAATTCGGAGTTAGTAACATTTTTTTATAAAAAATATTGGTTTGGAGATCGTAGATCCACTCGGAGATAGTAATTCGTCTGGGACGCATACACCCAGCCCGAGCGGCCCGATCCACCATTCTCAGTCAGTGTGCCATTGTTTACCAGTGAGTGAAGGTCACCCCATGCGTTCATACGATATATTTCATCATTATTTCATTGTTTTTAGTGCTTGCAACTGCTAAATAAGCCACCAAGGGCCCAAAGAAAGCTCCTAGTGCCAGCCCTGTGGTAAGGAAAGTGAGAAATATGGTAGAACTGAAGAAGATCATATGAAAGTGGAGTGCGTGTCGCTGAGCTGGCCAGGCTCTATACCTGGAGTATACCTGGAGAGAGTTCCAGGGGTCAACGCCCCTGCAGCCCGGTCTGTGACCAGGCCTCATGCTGGATCAGAGCCTGATCAACCAGGCTGTTACTGCTGGCCACACGCAGTCCAACGTACGAACCACAGCCTGGCTGGTCAAGTACTGACTTTAGGTGCCTGTCCAGTGCATGCTTGAAGACAGCCAGGGGTTTGTTGGTAATCCCACTGATGTATGTTGGGAGGCAGTTGTACAGTCTTGGGCCCCTGACACTTATTGTGTTGTCTCTCAACGTGCTAGTGGCACCCCTGCTTTTCATTGGGGGGATGTTACATCGCCTGCCGAGTCTTTTGCTTTCGTAGGGAGTGACTCTCGTGTGCAAGTTTGGTACTAATCCCTCGAGAATTATCCACGTGTACGTAATAATGTATCTCTCCCGCCTGCGTTCTAGTGAGTACAGGTTTAGGAACTTCAAGCATTCCCAGTAATTGAGGTGGTTTATCGCAGTTATGCGTGCCGTGAATATTCTCTGCACATTTTCTAGGTCAGAAATTTCACCTGCCTTGAAAGGTGCAGTTAGTGTGCAGCAATATTCCAGCCTAGATAGAACAAGCTACCTGAAAAGTGTCAACATGGGCTTGGTATCCCTGGTTTTGAAGGTTCTCATTATCCATCCTGTCATTTTTCTAGCAGATGCGATTGCTACGGTGTTATGGTCCTTGAAGGTGAGATCCTCTGACATGATCACTCCCAGGTCTTTGACATTAGTTTTTCGCTCTATTGTGTGGTTGGAATTTGTTTTATACTCCGATGAGATTTTAAATTTCTTCACGTTTTCCATATCTGAGTACTAATTGAAATTTCTTATCATTGAACTTAATATTGTTTTCTGCAGCCCATTTAACCCTTTGGGGGTCCAAGGGGGGTCTCTGAAACTCGTTCTCAGGGTCCACGAATTTAAAAAAAAAAAAAAAAAAAAAATTTCTTATGGAATGATAGAGAATCTTTTTCCGATCATAACGCAACAAAAATTATGAAATTTGATCGAAAACTAACGGAATTATGCTTTCGCGAAGTTAGCGGTAGCCATGACACTTATGCATCCGCGATTTCGCCCACCTTGAGCCCTATTTTCGGCACATTCCAATGTATCAGTCTACTTAAATTATAGCTATTTCGCTAGAACTCCATTTCTTCTATCGATTGAGTACAAGAAACCGCCTATTTATCAATTTCAACTACCCAAAATAGTGGTCAGAAAATGGCAATTTGGCCAATTTCACACAAATTTCAAACGATGCCAATTTCAAAATAGGATCCATAATAAACAAGACAGACATTCCTGGCACTAAAATAACATCTTCTCTGTTCAATAGTCACGTCTCCAGGCCCCTCTTACATTACTTTTGCTTTCCATTTTGAATTTTTTTTCTCACAAAAAAATAGAAGATTTATTGTTATGTATACAACTGCATCATTGTAAAAATGGTATAAATACTATCAGAGCACTTGTGCATGAATATTAGACTCACCAGTTGATGTGTATTGGACGCATGGTGTGATTTGTTTACTCTTGAACATCGTCAAAAATCGAACATTTTCGCTACTTTGAGCTCAATTTCAAGGTACTTGTTATTGTCAAACCAATCAAAATCATCTCTATTTCTGTAATATATATTCCATTCTATCAAACGTGAACAAGAAAACGAGAATACAACAATAAATACAATACGAAAATAGACTGCAAAGTCGCTGTTTTAAACCAAAAACACGGTCAGTTTTTTTTCCTCATTATGCACTGTGTGGTGCAGGAATTTTTTTATACTGCGCACACTGACCTCACAGACCCCTTCTATCACATCTAGGCCTAACAGCCTGTTTCTGCTTGATTTGAGGGCACTAGAATTTAGGCGTACTAGTACGTCAATAACCCCAGTGCGTAAGACGTACAGTCATCCCTTGGTTTTCAATTGTCTCAGTTTTCACCAATTTTGGTTTTCAATCACTTTTTTCATGGAAAAATTGTCTCAGTTTTCACCGATTGTCTCAGTTTTCACTGATGGTACAGAACCTTTCCACCAGTGCCCCGCACATACAAAGCCCGCTAGACCGCCACCCACGCACATTGTCACGCAGTGTAGCATTGTTTATGCTTGAGTGAACATCATCCCAGGAGTTCATACAAAACATTTATTAACAATTCATTGTTTTTGGCCCTTGATTATTGTGTGTGACTACTAAATAAGCTACCATGGGCCCAAAGAAAGCTCCTAGTGCCAGTCCTTTGGTAAAGAAAGTGAGAAACATGATGGAGTTTAAGAGTGTAGCAGGCATGCAGGGAGTGTAGCATGTATGCAGGGAGTGTAGCATGTATGCAGGGAGTGTAGCATGTATACAGGGAGTGTAGCATGTATGCAGGGAGTGTAGCATGTATGCAGGGAGTGTAGCATGTATGCAGGGAGTGTAGCATGTATGCAGGGAGTGTAGCATGTATGCAGGGAGTGTAGCATGTATGCAGGGAGTGTAGCATGTATGCAGGGAGTGTAGCATGTATGCAGGGAGTGTAGCAGGCAGGGAGGGAGTGTAGCAGGCAGGGAGGGAGTGTAGCAGGCAGGGAGGGAGTGTAGCAGGCAGGGAGGGAGTGTAGCAGGCAGGGAGGGAGTGTAGCAGGCAGGGAGGGAGTGTAGCAGGCAGGGAGGGAGTGTAGCAGGCAGGGAGGGAGTGCAGCAGGCAGGGAGGGAGTGTAGCAGGCAGGGAGGGAGTGTAGCAGGCAGGGAGGGAGTGTAGCAGGCAGGGAGGGAGTGTAGCAGGCAGGGGGAGTGGCAGGCAGGAGTGTAGCAGGCAGGGAGGGAGTGTAGCAGGCAGGGAGGGAGTGTAGCAGGCAGGGAGGGAGTGTAGCAGGCAGGGAGGGAGTGTAGCAGGCAGGAGGGAGTGTAGCAGGCAGGGAGGGAGTGTAGCAGGCAGGGAGGGAGTGTAGCAGGCAGGGAGGGAGTGTAGCAGGCAGGGAGGGAGTGTAGCAGGCAGGGAGGGAGTGTAGCAGGCAGGGAGGGAGTGTAGCAGGCATGCAGGGAAGTGACCCCGGATAAGGACTTGGTACCTAAATTCCTTATGGAAGGGGATTCCCCTTTCAAAAAATAGGGTCTCTCTCCTCTCCCCTCCTCCCTCTCTTCCATCCAGCAACATCAGTCTTCAATAAATGTAAGTGCCACATAGAGTTCATTCATTTGTGCATGTAAATCTATCTTTAAGGCCCCAAATTTTATTTTTTTCCAAACTTCTGGGTTTCTGGAACGGATTAATTGAATTTCCATTATTTCTTATGGGGAAAATAATTTTGGTTTTCACCGATTTTGGTTTTAGCTGATCCATCTGGAACGGATTAAAACTGAAAACCAAGGGATGACTGTACTAGTACCACCAAAACCCTGAAAGGGTTAAAGATTTGGTTTATGTCTGCTTGGAGTCTTGCAGTGTCTTCGACGGTGGACACTGTCATAAAGATTCGGGTGTCATCTGCAAAGGAAGACACGGCACTGTGGCTTATATCCCTGTATGTCCAATATGAGGATGAGGAACAGGATGGGAGCGAGTACTGTGCCTTGTGGAACAGAGCTTTTCACTGTAGACGCCTCAGACTTTACTCTGTTGACTACTACTCTTTGTATTCTACTTGTTAGGAAATTATAGAGCCATCTACCCACTTTTCCTGTTATTCCTTTATCCCGCATTTTGTGTGCTATTACACCATGGTCACACTTGTCAAAGGCTTTTGCAAAGTCTGTGTATATAACATGTGCATTCTGTTTGTCTTTTATAGCATCCAGAACCTTGTCGTAGTGGCAAACCCTATTCAACCATCGGTACCATTATGGCCAAGGTAAATCAAATCAAGAACGGTGTTGTTGCGAAAGGTGCAAATATGATCACAAAAGAGAGATCGCAAGTGCTGGAAGATGTGGAAACTTTGTTGTTGGTTTGGATCAACGAGAAACAATTATGTAGCAGGAGATAGCATAACGCAAGCAATAATATCTGAAAAAGCAAGGCAGTTGCATGATGATCTCGTCAAGAAAATGCCTGCAACGAGTGCTGAAGTGGGCGAATTTAAAGCCAGCAAAGGCTGGTTTGACAGATTTAAGAAGCGTAATGGCATACATAGTGTGATAAGGCATGGTGAGCCAGCCAGTTCTGACCAAAGTGCAGCTGAAAATTACGTACAGGAATTTCAAAGCTATGTAAAGGCTGAAGGATTTAAACCTGAACAAGTGTTTGTGATGAAACAGGCCTGTTTTGGAAGAAAATGCCAAACAGGACCTTCATTACACAGGAGGAAAAGGCACTGCCAGGACACAAGCCTATGAAAGACAGGCTAACTCTTATGTTGTGTAGTAATGCTAGAGGGAATTTTAAAGTGAAACCTTTACTGGTGTATCACTCTGAAAATCCCCGAGCATTTAAGAAATGCAGTGTTGCCAAGGCTAATTTGTGTGTGATGTGGAAGTCTATCAGTAAGGCATGGGTCACTAGGGAAATTTTCTTTGATTGGTTCCATGAAGTGTTTGGCCCAAGTGTGAAGAAATATCTCAAGGAAAATAATTTGGGCCTCAAGTGCCTCCTGATAATGGACAATGCTCCTGGTCATCCTCCAGACTTGGAAGAGCAAATTGTGGAGGAGTTTAAGTTCATCACAGTGAAGATCTTGCCCCCTAATACCACTCCTCTCCTCCAGCCCATGGACCAGCAGGCCATTTCAAACTTTAAAAAACTCTACACCAAAAGTGCTTTGAGGTGACCTCAGACACTTATTTGACCCTAAAAGACTTTTGGAAAGATCATTTCACTATCCTGCATTGCATAAACCTTATAGGTAAGGCTTGGGAGGGAGTGACTACCAGGACTTTGAACTCTGCCTGGAGAAAATTGTGGCCAGACTCTGTCCCAGAGAGGGATTTTGAAGGTTTTGGGGATGAGCCTCAGAACCCTGAGCCTGAGCCTGTTGTGGAAGCAATTGTGGCACTGGGTAAGTCCATGGGGTTGGATATTAGTACCGAGGATGTGGAAGAGTTGGTGGAGGAGGACAATGAAGAGAAAACCACTGCAGATCTGCAAGAGCTTCATCTGCAACAGCAACAACAGACCACAGTTCAGGAAAATGGTCCAGAGAAGGAGGAGGAAGAGAGACGGAAGAAGTTGCCTTCTTCAAAGATTAAGGAGATTTGTGCCCAATGGACTAATGTACAAAGATTTATGGTGATTATCACCTTAACAAAGCTGTTGCAGGCCGTGCTGGCAACATGTACAATAACAATGTGGTGTCCCATTTCAGGGATGTTTTAAAGAAATGCCAGACACAGAGCTCCCTGGACAGATTTTTTGTGAGAGAGGGTTCCAGTGACTCTCAAGCTGGTCCTAGTGGCATTAAAAGAAAAAGGCCAGTAACCTCAGAAAAGAACTTGGTACCTGCAGTGTTAATGGAAGGGGATTCCCCTTCCAAACACTAGCATACTACTCCTTCCCCCTCCTTCCATCTTTCACACATCAACAACTCTTCAATAAAGGTAAGTGTTCAGTTACTACACTGTTGTATGTATTAGTTGTAGTAATTTATATATACATGTACTGTGTAAGTTAATGTGTAAACAAAATTTATTTTAATACTTTTGGGTGTCTGGAACGGATTAATTGAATTTCCATTATTTCTTATGGGTAAAATAGATTCAGATTAAGTTATTTTCGGTTTAAGTTAAACCCTCTGGAACGGATTAATCACGTATTCCGGGGGTCCACTGTACAGTACACTTATTACTTACCTTAAAATATTTGTAGTCTTAATGTAGGGTGAGAAGTGAGTAAGCGAGATAAAAACGAATAAACAAGAAAGAGAGAGTAAGATAGAGCCGTAGAGTACTTATGTAAACAAACCGACTAGTTATGATTGATACACGTTCATACAAACATCTTATTGTGTACAAGTTGTCTCCACAGTGGTGAAATAGAATAAATAAAGACCAATACTTCTATTCTCATGTAATTTTTAGAAGGAATGATGCTCTAACAAATTATGATTATTATTATTTTTACAAATTATTATTACAAGTAATATACTCCGACATTTAATTAAAGCTCCCCAGAGCGATAAAATACATATACAGTCCATTCATTAATTACCTTAAAATATTTATAATCTTAATGTAGGGTGAGAGTTGAGTTTTATTTGTAGGAAGTCAGGTTTGGGAAGTATGGGTAGCCAGCCAGGGCAGCCTTCCCCTCCCCTCCCCACCCACACAATGTAAACAAACCAGGCAAACGTGTCTGGTTTTCGTCACTTTACATTGTGTACAAGTTGTCTCAACGTTGATACAGTAGAATAAATAATGAGAAACACTCCCATTCTCATGTAACACCATTTTTAGAAGAAATGACGCCCTGAGTGAAGGCATACGAAAGGAATAATTTTCTAGTTACCCCCAGTAATATTAGTTACCCCAGTAATATTATAGCCAGGCGACTTGTAGTCGCCTAGCTACCACATCTCATATTTATGTTAATTTATTCTACTGTGGGGTGTATTTAGATGGATTAAGCAAAATGTCTATATTAAGGTGTGTAAGTTTACTTAGGTACAGGTACACAAGTAAAATTATCAGTTATAATAATAATGTAGGTAGTATGTACTGGGCTACATACCTACACCTATCTACATGTGGCCCAGAGCCATATTATTACAATTGACATACCATGTTCACTGAGTTTAATCATTTCTATCAACTACCTTTAGATGCCATCATAAACAAAGGGAGAAGTAATGAATAATTCATGCCGAGAATTGTACACAAAAGCGTTATGCATTAAGGGGAGTGACGTAATGTTTTCCCTCCGCCCGGCTACCACACCTCCATAGTATATACACATAAAATGTTTATATGCTATGTAACGTGTTTCTTATATAATTTTGAAGAAAATATCATAGCTGGATTAATGAAAATGTCTATATTGACATAAAATAGGACATTTAATGTGCCCAAGAGTGATTATTATTACATAATAGAGATGTCCTCACGGAAAATGTAAACAAACTGGGTGGTGCGCGCCGTATTTGAAGGACCACTCGCCGTATAGAAAGTTTTGGTCATAATTTGAACTCGCCGTATTAGTGGAATGCCGTAAGGCAAAATGCCGAAAAGCAGGGCTCTACTGTATGTATTCAATACTTAACTTTACCAAATATAATTTAATTATTTACTATTGATATAAACAACCTGCAAAAAACTTTCAACTTGTCCCAATGTTATATCCACAGATTGTTAATTGGAGTAAACTTGCTGTCTGCTATAATTAAAATACAGCTATAATTAAAATACAGATGTACAGTGGAACCCCGGAAATTGAACACCTCGGCAATGGAACAATTTGAAAATTGAACACTTTTTTCGAACAAATTTTGTCCCGCTAATCGAACACATCCGTCCAATCGAACAAGTGCGTACCAGACCTCTCTGCCCAGGCGCTTGCACGCCTCGCCGCGCAAGCGCCGTGAGCCAGTCTAACGTTGTTTACTCTTGAGTGAACATTACCCTGCACGCTCATCCAAACATTTCACAATTAATTACGGTGGACCCCCGAGTTTCGGCCATAATTCATTCCAGAAGGCTGTTCAAGTGCCATTACCGAACGAATTTGCTCCCTTAAGGAATAATGTAAAGTAGGTTTGTCCATTTCAGATCCCCAAAAATACACTTACAAAAGCACTTACAATAATACACTTACATAATTGTTCAAGTTTTGAGGTGATCAAAACTCGGGGGTCCACTGTAACTGTGTTTGGAGCTTGTTCATTAAGTGCGACTGTGAAATAAGCTACCATGGGTCCCAAGAAAGTTCCTAGTGGTACCCCTCTGGTGAAGAAAGTGAGAAACACCATAGACATGATGAAGGAAATAATACAAAAATATGAGAGTGGTGTACGAATTTCTGAGCTTGCCAGGATATATGGCAAAACAGGTCAACTATCACGTCTATTCTGGCTAAGAAGGAACAAATCAAGGAAGCTGATGCTGCAAAAGGTGTTAATATGCTAGCCAAAAATAGACCACAAATAGTCAAAGAGGTTGAGAAGTTGTTGCTGGTGTGGATCAAGGATAAAGAGTTAGCGGGTGATAGTGTGTCGGAGACAATCATTTGTGAAAAGGCAAGGAAGTTGCATGCCGATCTTGCAAAGAAAATGCCTGGAACCAGTGCTGATTGTAGTGTTAGTGATTTTAAAGCCAGCAGAGGCTGGTCTGACAGATTTAACCCTTTGGGGGTCCAAGGACCCTCTCCGAAACTCGTTCTCAGGGTCCAAGAATTTAAAAAAAAAAAATTATTTTTTCTTATGAAATGATAGAGAATCTTTTTCTAATCATAACGCCACAAAAATTATGAAATTTGATCAAAAACTAACGGAATTATGCTTTCGCGAAGTTAGCAGTATCGATGACATTTATGCATCGGCGATTTCGCCCTTTTTGAGCCCTATTTTCAGCAAATTTCAATTCTATTTCGCTAGAACTCCATTTCTTCTATCGATTGAGTACAAGAAACCGCCTATTTACCAATTTCAACTACCCAAAATAGTGGTCAGAAAATGGCAATTTGGCCAATTTCACACACATTTCTAAGGACGCCATTTTCAAAATAGGGTCCATAATAAACAAGGCAGACATTCCTGGCACTAAAATAACATCTTCTCTGTTCATTAGTCACATCTCCAGGCCCCTCTTACATTACTTTTGCTTTCCATTTTGAATTTTTATTCACACAAAAAATAGAAGATTTACTGTTATGTATACAACTGTATCATTGTAAAAATGGTATAAATAATATCAGCGCACTTGTGCAAGAATATTAGACTCTCCAGTTGATGTATATTGGACGCATGGTGTGATTTGTTTACTCTTGAACATCGTCCCAGACTATTCAACATCTTACCAGAAGATATCCGAAACACGGCTGGAACCAGTGTAGAAGCCTTCAAGAGGAAACTGGACAAATATCTTCACCAGGTGCCAGATCAACCAGGCTGTGATGGATATGTGGGGCAGCGGGCCTCCAGCAGCAACAGCCTGGTTGACCAGGCAAGCACCAGACGAGCCTGGCCCATGGCCGGGCTCAGAGAGTAGATACTCTCGAAACTCTTCAAAGGTAAGGTATATCAAAGGCCAAAATCGAACATTTTCGCTACTTTGCGCTCAGTTTCAAGGTACTTTTCATCATGAAACCAGTCAAAATTATCTCTATTTCTGTAATATATCATCTATTCTATAAAATGAGACTAAGAAAACGAGAATACAAGCATAAATACCATACGAAAATAGACTGCAAAGTCGCTGTTTTAAACCAAAAACACGGTCAGTTTTTTTTTTTCCTCATTATGCACTGTGTGGTGCAGGATTTTTTTTATACTGAGCACACTGACCGCACAGACCCATTCTATCACATCTAGGCCTAACAGCCTGTTTCTGCTTGATTTGAGGGCGCTAGAATTTAGGCGTACTACTAGTATGTCCATAACCCCAGGGCGTAAGCCGTACTAGTACAACCAAAACCCCGAAAGGGTTAAGAAGCGTAGTGGCATTCACAATGTGGTAAGGCATGGTGAAGCTGCCAGTTCAGACAAACGTGCGGCTGAAAAATTCATAGACGAGTTTCAGGACTACATAAAGACCGAAAATTTGAAACCCGAACAAGTGTTCAATTGTGATGAAACAGGCCTGTTTTGGAAGAAAATGCCCAACAGGACCTACATTACTCAGGAGGAAAAGGCACTGCCAGGATACAAGCCTATGAAAGACAGGCTAACTCTCTTGTTTTGTGCTAATGCTACTGGGGATTTTAAAGTGAAGCCATTACTACTGGTGTATCACTCAGAAAATCCCAGAGTGTTCAAGAAACACAATGTCGTCAAAAAAAATTGTGTGTCTTGTGGAGAGCTAGTCAGAATGCATGGGTCACAAGGGAACTTTTCAGTGATTGGATCCATGAAGTGTTTGGCCCCAGTGTGAGAAAATACCTACATGAAAAGGATTTGGGCCCCAAGTGCCTCCTGTTACTGGACAATGCTCCTGCACATCCTCAAAACTTGGAAGACCTACTGTATGAGGACTTCAATTTTATAAAAGTGAAGTTCTTGCCTCCTAACACCACTCCTCTCCTCCAGCCCATGGACCAGCAGGTCATTTCCAACTTCAAAAAACTCTACACAAAAGCAGTGTCTGAAAAGTGCTTTGAAGTGACCTCGGACACTCAATTGACCCTTAAGAGCGTTCTGGAAGAATCACTTCAATATCTACAACTGCATAGGCCTTATAGGTAAGGCTTGGAATGCAGTAACTTCCAGGCCTTTGAACTCTGCTTGGAGACCATTGTGGCCAGGTTGTGTCCAACAGAGAGATTTTTAAGGGTTTGAGGCTGACCCTGACCCTGCCAACCCTGTGCCTGTTGTGGAAGGTATTGTGGAATTGGGCAAATCCCTGGGTTTGGAGGTGAGTGGCGAGGATGTGGAAGAGTTGGTGCAGAACCACAGGGTAGAGCTAACAACTGAAGACTGGAACAATACACACACAACCTGCACATAGCAGAGAGGAGCTTACGACGTTGTTTCGGTCCGACTTGGACCATTTACAAAGTCACACTAACACAAAGAACAGGTAGAAGGGGTATTTATAAGCCAGCAGACAGGGGAGGGCACAAGAAAGTGGTGGAGGAGTAATAGTCTCTTCCATTTCTTGATGCTCTTAATAATATTACCCCTTCAATTAAGTTTAAAGCTGATTGGTAATCTAATTATTTGCTTCCTTTCCTTGATGTTCATGTCCACTGCTCAGTTACAGGTTTTGCCTTTTCCATGTACCGCAAGCCTATGCACAGTGGCATGTATATTCACTACTTTTCTTATCATGCTTCCTCTGTCAAGAAAAGTGTTCTTATCTCCCTCTTTCTCCGTGCTCTCCATATTTGTGATCCTCGGTTCCTTGAAGCAGAAATTTCCACTCTTCATAATTCATTTTCCCGTCTTGGCTACCCTTCCCATTTCATAGACTCTGCTTTCTCTCATGCTAAATGGACTTTCTTTTCTCCTAAACCCACTACTCCTGTGAACTCTCCTGTTCTCTGCCTTCCCTACATCTCTGGTCTCTCTAACCTCAACAACTCTATCCATTCCTTAGACATCAAACTTACCTTTCGCCAGACTAACACTCTTCGCACTAATCTAGTTCATACCTCCCCTCCCTCTACAGATTCTCCTGGTGTCTACTCTATTTCTTGTTTTTCCTGTCCTCTTCAGTACTTTGGTGAAACTGGCAGATCTCTTTCTGACAGACATAGGGAGCACAAAAATAGTGTTAGGCTTGCCGACACCAATAATGCTCTTTTCTGTCATTGTGAGGGAAAAGTCCATAGATAGGAGTAATGAAAGTGTGAATGTCTGTATAGTGATAGTTTGTGTGGTAGTCTTCTTGTTAACCCTTTCGGGGTTTCGGCCATATTAGTACGGCTTACGCACCAGGGTTTTCGTCATACTAGTACGCCTAAATTCTAGCGCCCTCAAATCAAGTGGAAACAGGCTGGTAGGCCTAGATGTGAGAGAATGGGTCTGTACGGTCAGTGTGCGCAGTATAAAAAAAATCCTGCACCACACTGCATAATGAGGAAAAAAAAACTCTAACCATGTTTTTGGTTTAAAACAGCGACTTTGCAGTCTATTTTAGTATAGTATTTATGCTTGTATACTCGTTTTCTTAGTCTCATTTGATAGAATGGATGATATATTACAGAAATAGAGATAATTTTGACTGGTTTCACGATGACAAGTACAGTGGTCCCTCGGTTTACGTGCATCTCCAAACTCGAACATTTATGTAAGTGTATTTTCGTAAGTGCTGCTGCAAGTGTATTTTTGGGGGTCTGAAATAGACTAACCTACGTGACATTATTTCTTAAGGAAGTAAATTCGTTCGGTAATGGCACTTGAGCAGCATTCTAGAACGAATTTTCGGCGAAAACCGAGGGACCACTGTACCTTGAAACGGAGCGCAAAGTAGCGAAAATGTAATCTATAATCTATAGATGTTTATAACTGTGAGAGGTTTTTGTAGGTACAGTGGACCCTCGGTTAACGAAAAAAATTCATTGCAGAAGCCTGCTCAAGTGCCATTACCGAACGAATTTACGTCCTTAAGAAATAATGTCATGTAGGTTAGTCTATTTCAGACCCCCCAAACTACACTTCCACAAGAACTTACAAAATTATACTTACATAATTGCACGATTTCCGGGGTATTCGTTAACCGAGGGTCCACTGTATTTGGATTTAAACTTAATTATATATTCTCCATGTTCATCTCTTGTGCATGTATTGTTGATACATTCAAGCTGGTCTGAGTATAACATAGCTGTGCCACCTCCTTGTTGGTCTTGCCTACAATTGTGTATGGCTGTGTAACCAGGAATGGCATAGATATCTGTAGTATGAGGCTTTAGCCAGGTTTCAGTGAGAACAATGATGGACATTCTGGCCTGTAGTGAGTTTAATAATGCAGTGAGGTCATCAAAATGTTTGCTTAAAGATCTGACATTGTAGTTACAAACAAACAAACAAACAAACAAACAAATTTTATTTCATTGCAGATTACATGGGTATCGAGTTACAATGTAAATTGAGTGCAAGGAGAGCCACTGACATGCCATGGCATTAGGGGCAGC
>WNWK01047582.1:5000-13874 GCA_009830355.1 Cherax destructor | reverse complement strand
CCTTCTTGCAGATGGACCCTCCTTTAATCCTGACTCTCTTGTTGACTTTTTGACAGAAACTGACTTACTACACAAACTCTGAAGATTATACCTCTAGCACCTCCCCAGTCCCTTCTACCTCGATCTCTTGCTACCCTCCTCCCCTGCACTACCCACCGTCATCTAGCACTCCATACCCTACTAATCGTCGATCTCCCTCTTACAACTCACTCTCCCTGCATCCTACAATAATCTGCAGCGCTGTATAACCCCTGTGGTTTAGCGCTTCTATTTGATTATAATAATAATAATAATGGTGAGCCATGACTCGATCCATGACAGCACTTTTCCCCAGTGCCATGAGGTGCCACTTTCTTTAACAGTCTCTGGTGCGGTACTCTATCAAAAGCCTTACTAAAATCTTAATAAAGAATATCGAATTCTTTATCGTAATCAACAGCCTCAAAAGCTTTACTAAAGAAGGTTAATAAATTAGATAGGCAGGAACGGCCCTCGTGAAACCATGCTGAGTATCATTAATCAGATTATGGTTATCTAAATGGCTTCTAATAATATCAGCTATAATTGACTCTAGTAATTTGCCTACAATTGAGGTCAGGCTTATTGGGCGGCAATTTGACGGTAGTGACTTGTCCCTGCTTTAAAAATAGGAATTACATTAGCTATCTTCCACATATCAGACACTACACCTGTTTGAAGAGAAAAATTTAAAAAATGTTAGATATTGGTTCACAGAGTTCCATTTTGCATTCCTTAAGAACCCTTGCAAAAAGCTCATCAGGACCCGGCGATTTATTTTGTTTCAGATGGTCTACTTGTTTCATAACCATTTCGCTAGTGACTGTGATATTACATAATTTATCTTCTTCAGGGACACTTTAAAAATTAATTACTGGGATATTATTAGTGTCTGCCTGTGTGAAAACCGAGAGAAAATAAATATTAAAAATAGAGCGCATATCATTCTCCTTGTCAGTAAGATGCCCAGAGTTATTTTTAAGGGGACCTATCTTATCCCTAACTTTTGTTCTATAAACCTAGAAAAACTTTTTGGGTTAGTTTTGAATCCCTAGCAACTTTAATTTCATAGTCCCGTTTAGCTTTTCTTTACCCTTTTTAATGTCCCTCTTAATGTCAGTATACTGATTTATAAGATGACCCTCACTATTTATGAGCCTATAAATTCCTTTCTTCTGCCCTAAAAGATATTTGAGCCTATTATTCATCCATTTTGGGTCATTTCTTCTTGATCTAATTTCTTTATACGGGATAAATGTTCTTTGGGAAGCCTGTATAGTGTTAAGAAAGCTGTCATATTGATAGCTCTCTTCGTTACCCTAGTCCACAGTTGATAAGTGTTCTCTAAGCCCATTATAATCTGCTAAGTGAAAGTCTGGGACTGTTACTGAATTATCCCTACTATCATACATCCATTCAATGCTAAAGGTAATTGACTTGTGGTCGCTTGTGCAGAGTTCCTCTGTAATTACTAAATTATTAACAAGGATTCCTTGTTTGCCAGAACCAAGTCAAGTAGGTTATTTCCCTTGTAGGTTCTGTCACAAACTGCTTCTTAAAACAATCCTGAACTACTTCTAAAAAGTCGTTAGATTCAAAATTCCCTGTAAAATGTCGACGTGAGAGTCTGGGTGAAAGGAGGATCCATCAGCAAGAAGGGAAGGTAAAGTAAGGCAGTAGAGCAGTGACAACATTGGAGGTAAATTCTGCGTGTGTGTTGAAAGAGTGGGCAGTCCAACAGAATATAGCTAACAGAAACTGAACCTGGCAATTCTCACAGAGTGGAACATGACACCTCTCCATGAGATACCTGTGAGTAAGACGAGTGTGGCCGATGCAAAGTTGGGAGAGAGTAGTATCCCAACCTCGACATTGATGACAAGAAGACGGCCAGAAACCTATACTTGGTTTAATAGAATGTAATTTGTTATGTTATATACACTTGGAAAATCCTAGAAGGATTAGTACCAAACTTGCACACGAAAATCACTCCATACGAAAGCAAAGACTCGGCAGACGATGCAACATCCCCCAATGAAAGCAGGGGTGCCACTAGCACGTTGAGAGACAACACAATTGGTGTCAGGGTCCAAGACTGTTCAACTGCCTCTCAACTTACATAAGGGATTACCAATAGACCCCTGGCTGTCTTCAAGCAGGCACTGGACAGGCACCTAAAGGAGGTACCTGACCAGCCAGGCTGTGGTTCGTACGTTGGACTGCGTGCGGCCAGCAGTAACAGCCTGGTTGATCAGTCCCTGATCCACTATGAGGACTGGTCACAGACCGGGCCGCGAGGGCGTTGACCCTGGAACTCTCTCAAGGTAAACTCACTTAGATGTCGAAATGCTATTCTCAGGTTTGCCAGGCGCCCGTATGCTGCAGCAGTTATTTGGTTGATGTGAGCCTCAGATGTGCTCAGTATGATGCTCACCCCAAGATCCTTTTCCTTGAATGAGTTTTGCAGCCTCTGACCTCTTAGGCCGTACTCCATCTGCGGTCTACTTTGTCCTTCTCTTAGCTTCATAACTTTGCAATTGCTGGAGCCATTTGTAAGACCAGGCTTGCAGCATATCCAGATCCATTTGTAGGCTGAACTGATCCTCGTCTGATTGTATTCTCCTCATTAGTTTCACATCGTCTGCGAACAGGGACACCTCTGACTCTATCCTTCCTCATGTCATTCAAACATATACAAGATAGAGCACCGGATCTAGGACTGACATTTGTAGAACCCCACTCGATACATGCACCCACTCTGATACCTTGTATCGTACAAACGCTGGTTGTTTCCTTCCTGTCAGGTATTCTCTGATCCATTGCAGTGCTTTCATCCTTTTACTTCCTGCTCCTCTAGCTTACTTCTGTTGCCTTGTCATAGAACTCCAATAGCTTTGTGTTGCATGCAAAGAGTATGTCACCTTATTTGGAGCATGTTAACACACCCATTTAGGCTGCCTCATCAATCAGCAAACCAGGTCGCTGGATCTGACGATCGCGGCCCCATCATCAGATCAGCACCTAGGTTCAGCCAATCATAATGTGGATCTGGCAATTGTAAAGGTGACGTGGTTACCACGCACGTTTTACCCTTGATGCACGGTTGTCTCTTTCATGTCTCTTGGCTGCTGTTTTGACTTGACTACCGTGGCGTGCACTAATACTTATTCTGCTGTATATAGTGTACATAGTTGTATAAATCTACATAGTACTTGGTGAAGGAAAATACAATTCAAAGTTTTCCTACTGTGTTTACTTTGCTCCAAGCTCCCTTTTGCTCTCAGGATAACAGGCCTTGAGAACCTGAGGTTGTAATATGGGTAGCCTGTCCGGGATCTGGAGCTGGACTTAGAGCAGGAACTGAGCCTAGAGTTGAAGCTGGAGCTGGAGCTAG
Source organism: Cherax destructor (assembly GCA_009830355.1). NCBI lineage: Eukaryota > Metazoa > Arthropoda > Malacostraca > Decapoda > Parastacidae > Cherax > Cherax destructor. Next base: position 10,462 of record WNWK01047582.1, on the reverse strand, counting down.
TCTTTGTATAGTTTAGATAGCTTGCTATCTGGCATTGCGTAAGCTTTGCCAACGCTTCACGAATTTTGTGTGTCAACTCTGCATTCCCTTCTCTATGGTCAGCCTTGCTATTGTGTGAGTATTCTACAGTTGGCTTTGCTATTGTGTATCAGCCATGCTATTGTGTGTGCATATTCTACAGTTAGCTTTGCTATTGCGTGTCAGCCTTGCTATCATGTGAGTATTCTGCAGTCGTACAGTGCATAGCTTGAGCGTGTTGCAAACAGCATGTTACGTTGGGGTTAATGCCACCTATCCAGTCAGGCGATTAGTGTCTGAGTTCACTCTACAAAACTTGCCCAAATTTTCTCTGCAGCGTTGTTGGTGAATTGCTCGTTCTATTGGTATTGATTATCAACGAACTCTCACCGCTGCGCAGCTGCGTGATATTATACGAACCAAACTACAAACTGAAACTATGGCATATCAGACTAACGTTTCTCCCGCTACAGGAGCCGTTAATCGTAGATCTCCACTAAGGTATCTGCAAAATAATGGGAGAGACAAAACTCCTGAGCGCAACCAGGAGTCTCGTGAAGTCACAGGTGTGGGTTTGTCTGCATGTGAGTCTGGGATGGAGGCACTTCTGGAATCTGGGGACGATGGGTTGCAGCCTGTGGCTTGCTATTCGGCTAAGTACCAACCCCACCAGAGGGCCTACTCCACCATAGATAAAGAGGCCTTTGCTCTGATTTTGACATTAGAGCACTTCGAAGTCTATGTGGGCCAGTCGTCTCAGGTGGTCACCCTCTATAGTGACCACAACCCTCTGTGTACTCCAATCCATGAAGAATCACAACACAAGACTCATGCGATGGAGTATACAGCTGCATCCCAATAAACTATGTATTAGGCACATCTCTGGCAAAGAAAATATGCTGGCTGATGTGTTATCAAGAATTTATTAGGTTAGGATGTGTTAGGGACTTTGGGTAGAGCCAGCTCTTTTTTTCCCTTTTGTATATATTATGGAATTTGTGGTTTTTTTAGTGTGAGATATTTTGCTACCGACCGTAGGTATCTTGAACCTACGTTAGCCCTACTGTCGACTGTCTCACTCTAAAGTTTAAAGCCGGATTTTATGTCTCGAGAAAAGTTTAGCTTTATCTAAGAAGTGGGATGGTTGCTGGGAAAGGCGGTCCCATTATTGTAACGTGCCATGGCGGCACTCTACCCATTTGAGGTGGAAGCCTGTCCTGAGCCCTCTTGGAGTGGGGTGTTGCCTGCAAAGAGTCGTCACCTTATTCGGAGCATGTTAACACACCCATTTAAGCTGCCTCACCAACCAGCGAACCAGGTCGCAAAGATCTGACGATCGGGGCCCCATCATCAGATCAGCACCTAGGTTCAGCCAATCATAATGTGGATCTGGCAATTGTAAAGGTGACGTGGTTACCATCCACGATTTACCCTTGTCATTTCCATTCTGTCCTGGTTGATGCACGGTTGTCTCTTGTCTATTGGCTGCTGTTTTGCCTTGACTATCGTGGCGTGCACTAATACTTATTCTGCTGTATATAGTGTACATAGTTGTATAAATCTATATAGTACTTGGTGAAGGAAAATACAATTCAAAGTTTTTCTACTGTGTTTACTTTGCTCCAAGCTCCCTTTTACTCTCAGGATAACAGGCCTTGAGAACCTGAGGTTATAATACTTTGTGATGCAGAATTTCCCTTCCCTGAAGCCGTGCTGGTTGTCATGTATGAGTCCATAACTTTCTAGATGCTCCACTAATCTTTTCCTGATAATCTTCTCCATAACTTTACATACATGTCGGAAACACTGGTCTGTAATTTAGTGCAGCCTCCTTTCTTAAAAATGGGACTACATTTGCTGTCTTCCACACCTCAGGCAGTTGTTCTGTTTCGATAGATTTATTGAAGATTGTTGTTAGTGGCACACACTGCCTCTGCCCCCTCTCAGGACGCGAGGAGAGATATTATCTGGGCCCACCGCCTTCCGGGTATCTAGTTCCCTAGCAGTTTCTTCACCTCCTGCTCAGGTTGTGTGCAGTGTGTCCAGCACTTGCTGGTGCCCCTATCACCTCGGTTTGCTGGAAGCCTCTCTGGCTCCACTGTCAATACCTTCCTGGTCGTTCGATGTGAGCTCCTCTCCTTGCTTCCTCAGACTGTTTACCTGGTCTTTGACTGTTGTTTTTCTCCTAATGTGGCTATATAACAATTATGGGTCAGATTTCGCTTTCGATGCTGTCATTCTCTTATTTATGCATATTCATTTCTGGCTCTTCGGCTCAAAATCTGTTTGCCTGTGTCCTTTGTTTATACTTTTTCCATTCTCTAGCACACTTGACTTTAGCCTTTCCACACCTCCTGGTAAACCATGTGCTCACTCTAGTCCTCCCGTTGTTTCTGTTGCCTCTTAGGATGCGTGTGTGTGTGTGTGTTAGTTACCATTTTTCCTAGGCACATGTCGATTAAACACTAGGCCTGTTGTATGTGTGTGTGTGTGTGTAAGGAAACACATCGAAATGTTTCCACCCCGCCGGGAAGCGAACCCGGGCGTGTGTGTACTCACCTATTTGTATTCACCTATTTGTGGTTGCAGGGGTCGAGTCATAGCTCCTGGCCCCGCCTCTTCACTGATTGCTACTAGGTCCTCTCTCTCCCTGCTCCATGAGCTTTATCAAACCTCGTCTTAAAACTATGTATGGTTCCTGCTTCCACTACGTCACTTTTTAGGCTATTCCACTTCCTGACAACTCTATGACTGAAGAAATACTTCCTAACATCCCTTTGACTCATATGAGTTTGAACTTCCAACTGTGACCCCTTGTTTCTGTGTCCCCTCTCTGGAACATCTTGTCTCTGTTCACCTTATCTATTCCTCGCAGTATTTTATATGTCGTTATCATGTCTCCCATAACCCTCCTGTCCTCTAGTGTCGTCAGGCCGATTTCCCTTAACCTTTCTTCGTAGGACAATCCCCTTAGCTCTGGGACTAGTCTTGTTGCAAACCTTTGCACTTTCTCTAATTTCCCGACGTGCTTGACCAGGTGTGGATTCCAAACTGGTGCTGCATACTCCAGTATGGGCCTGACGTATATGGTGTACAGAGTCTTGAACGATTCCTTAGTGAGGTATTGGAACTCTATTCTTAGGTTTGCCAGCCGCCCGTATGCTGCAGCCGTTATCTGATTGATGTGTGCCTCAGGAGATGTGCTCGGTATTATACTCACCCCAAGATCTTTTCCTTGAGTGAGGTTTGCAGTCTTTGGCCACCTAGATTATACTCTGTCTGCGGTCTTTTTGCCCTTCCCCGATCTTCATGACTTTACATTTGGCAGGGTTAACTTCAAGGAGCCATTTACTGGACCAGGCTTGTAGCCTGTCTAGGTCTCTTGTAGTCCTGCCTGATCCTCAACTGATTTAATTATTCTCATTAACTTCACATCATCTGCAAACAGGGACACTTCGAGTCTATCTCTTCCGTTATGTCATTCACATATACCAAAAACAGTACACGTCCTAGGACTGACCCTTGTGGAACCCCACTCGTCACAGGTGCCACTCTGACACCTCGTCACGTACCATGACTCGTTGTTGCCTCCCTTTCAGATATTCTCTGATCCATTGCAGTGCCTTTCCTGTTACTTGTGCCTGATCCTCTAGCTTTGCATTAACCTCTTGTGAGGAACTGTGTAGAACGCCTTCTTGCAGTCCAAGAAAATGCAGTCTATCCACCCCCTCTCTCGTGTCTTATTTATTTTACCTTGTCATAAAACTCCAGTAGGTTTGTGACACAGGATTTTCCTTCACTGAAACCGTGCTGGTTGTCGTTTATAAGCTTGTGTCTTTCTAGGTGCTCCACCACTCTCCTCTGATGATCTTCTCCATGACTTTGCATACTATACACGTCAGTGACACAGGTCTATAGTTTAATGCCTCGTGTCTGTCTCCTTTCTTAAAAATTGGGACTACATTTGCCATCTTCCACACCTCAGGTAGTTGCCCAGTTTCAATGGATGTGTTGAAGATTTTTGTTAGTGGCACACTTAACATCTCTGCTCCTCTCTAAGGACCCACGGAGAAATGTTGTCAGGTCCCACCGCTTTTGAGGTATCGAGTTCACATAACAGCTTCTTCACCTCCTCCTCGGTTGTGTGTATTTCATCCAGCACTTGTTGGTACACCTCCTATTCTGAATTCCTGGAGTCCTTCCTGTCTCCTCTGTAAATACTTCTTTAAATCTCATGTTAAGCTCCTCACATACCTCTTGGTCGTTTCTGGAACTCCCACCTTCCTTCCTCAGCCTGATTACCTGGTCCTTGACTGTTGTTTTCTCCCTGATGTGGCTATACAACAGCTTCGGGTCAGACTTGACTTTTGATGCTATATCATTTTCGTATTGTCGCTGAGCCTCCCTTCTTACCTGTGCATATTTGTTTCTGGCTCTTCGGCTAATCTCTTTATTTTCCTGGGTCATTTGTCTTCTGTACTTTTTCCATTCTCTAGTGCACTTAGTTTTTGCCTCCTACACCTTTGGGTGAACCAAGGACTCGTTCTGGTCTTCCCATTACTTCTGTTTTCCTTGGGGACAAACCTCTCTCTGCCTCTTTGCATTTGGTTGTCACATAATCCATCATTTCTTTTACTGTTTTTCCTGCCAATTCTTTCTCCCACTGAACGTCTTGTAGGAAGTTCCTCATGCCTGTGTAGTCCCCCTTTGTAGTTTCGTTTCTCCCTTCCTATTCCTGCTCCTCTCTCCACTTGTAGCTCAACTATAGTAGTCAAACAACGTGTGTGTGTGTGTGACTTACCTAATTGTACTCGGGGCCGATTCACAGCTCCTGTCCCCGCCTCTTCACTGGTATGTGTGTGTGTGTAATCACCTAATTGTGGTTGCAGGGGTCGATTCATAGTTCCTGGCAATTCCTCTTCACTGGTCGTGTGAGAGAAAGGGTGATATTAAAAATAAAGTCATAAATATGTTTAACATGCTTAACATTAATATATTTATCTGCTTAATAAAGATGCTTTATAGATTAATTATAGTAGTACACATTTTTATTAGATAATTCGTAAATTTTAGTTTTTGCTGCGGTGTAATTAATACGTACCACGCAGACTTTTATTCATAACATTTAAAATTATTCTCAAATACATACATTCACATAGTACGCGAAGACTTTTTGATCACAATTACAATATCAGTCTCAAAATTCTTTTATTTTCTCTCATTGCTACATTTTCCTTCTTGTGTTAAATATTATATTGTGTTTCTACCGCCAATTCAATGATCTTTCTTCTCCCAAAATGTCAGCGAGAGTTCTAAAGTAAATTTTCGTCGTTTGTAAACACGAGTGTGAGAAGTTAGTTGGTGAGAGCGTCCAGCAGCAGAGTCTCGTTCATCCTGAATGAGACGTAATGTGCACCCGCGTCACTTATCTCTTATACCAACCC
>WNWK01047582.1:0-2500 GCA_009830355.1 Cherax destructor | reverse complement strand
ATTAAGGGTAACAATGATTTTAAATTTAAAATTTACAGAAAACCTACAAATAACTGTTCCTATGTTCACTATTATTCTTCACATCAAGATAGAGTTAAACTGTGGGTTTTCTCATCAATGTTTTTGAGAGCTTTAAGTATATGTAGTCCAGAGTTCATAGATGAAGAAATCTCCAAAATTAATGAAATCGCTAATGATGTAAAATTCCCAAGAAACGTAATTGATAAATCCATTAAAATAGATAGAAATACGTTTTACAATCCATAAAGGGACAACCAACCTTATTCAACTAAAAATATGTTGGTTCTTCCTTAACATGAAAACTTGGTTGATATGCCTTCTCTTCTTAAGACTTTTAATATCAAAGTTGAATTTAAAAATCTTGATACAGTAAAAAAAACTTTTGAAAAAGAATTCCCCCCAAAATGCTGACGGACGTGTCGATAAGTTTCCTTGTAAAATATGCGTTTGTTACGGTCTAACTGGTAAAAGTCTCGAATTAAGATTAAAACAACATATATATAGCATTAGAAGTGGACAAAATTTTTATGCTCTGTTTATTCATGTGAGAGATTTTAACCATCCAATTAATTTTCAAAAGGCTGAGAAAGTTGTATCAAGCAAGTCCATGGTTGACAGGAATATAATTGAATCATGTTTCATGATAAGCAGTTTTGAAAATAATATGAATATTTCTTTTGGTTTATGAAAATTGGATTTATTTATAATTAATAAAATTTGGGAAGAATTTAATGATACATTAGACAAGTAAAAAATCTTAATGCTTGGGTAGAGTATCAGGTGTGTTTCACACAGTCGGGTGTTGTGACGCGACTGTGAGGTGTAGTCTTGTTGTGGTGACGTGATTGTGAGGTGTAGTCTTGTTGTGGTGAGGTGATTGTGAGGTGTAGTCTTGTTGTGGTGACGTGATTGTGAGGTGTAGTCTTGACCCTTTATATGCCTTCCTGTTGATGTGTTTTTTATAGTTCCTTGAAAATGTGAGAAGTCACGAATGCTCTTTGTCACGAATGCTCTTTGAATTTCGCATTTTTTTCACAGTGGTTGTTTTGCAAAATGTGATATCACCTGTTTACTGTGATCCTATATGATATATATATATATATATATATATATATATATATATATATATATATATATATATATATATATATATATATATATATCAATAACAACACTGCACTAGCCAGGGGTCGAACCCATGTTGCTTTGGCCCGCCTGATAGTGAGCGAAAACACATGACGCTCTAGACCACTTAACCACACAATCCTTTAGAGTAGCGCATCCAGTAGAACTGAATGTTGTACTCGCTACCCAAGGACATACGGTGGTGTGGACGTCTCTAAGCTAATTTCATTCTACTCCCTGTTTGGTGTACTAGCTCAACAAGCAGTATGTTATATTATTGTAACCACGAACGAGTGGTATTGATCAATAACAACACTGCACTAGCCAGGGGTCGAACCCATGCTGCTTTTGACCTTAAACATGGGAATTAAAACCTTGGACCTGGTACGTTTGTCAAGGATATTTTAGTGTATGAGTTTAGAAAACCAGTCCCTTGAGAATGTAAGTGAATTTGTTGCTCAATTTTTATGTACTGCACATAACACCCTAACATAGCATCAATGATATTAACACAGAGGTGCACCGGCCAGGCTGCAGCAGCGACCTCCAGAATTCAATGATATTAACACAGAGGTGCACCGGCCAGGCTGCAGCAGCGACCTCCAGAATTCAATGATATTAACACAGAGGTGCACCGGCCAGGCTGCAGCAGCGACCTCCAGAATTCTTTTGATCAAAGGATCGAGTCTCTCGACTTGGTGGCTTGTATTTTTTATGAAGAATTCGCTGCCCAGCCTTTGCGGAGTGCGGGTGTGCTTGTTTTTGGTCCCTAGGGGTGGAGTTGAGAACTGGTAGTTTTCATCAACATGGTGGAGCGCTACAGACGACGTGTCAATACTGTCTGTATTGAAGTGTTGCAGGGCGCGATTTACCCAAGCAACGCAGATTTTCTCCTCCCAGCTGTTTTGAGGATTCTTTAGGATATCCAATGAAGAATTATTTGGAATATCTCTCAACGGTTCGTCGAGGATTTTTGTCAAATTTGCAGTGGCCAGCGCATATGAGCGAGTGGTTGAAACGTATCAGGAGAAGAGGATTGTCGTCAACACGGGATTAGAGGTACGGCTTCGAGATGTGTCCCGGTACTACACTTATATACGAGTCCGAAACGTGCCGTTCGAAGCGTTGGATGTTGATGTGCGAAACGTCTTCAGTCAATTTGGTGACGTCCATGCAACAACGGTGGGACGGTGGACAGGGACTTATGCGGGCTGCCAGAAGGTTCATTTTCTTTGAAAATGACGCTCAAACGTCAGATACCTTCTCGTCATGATGGATGAGTTCCGGCAGCAAGTCTATGTGACTTACGCAGGCCAAGTTCGAACATGTCATCTGTGTGGATTACCTGGACATG
>WNWK01047581.1:0-13875 GCA_009830355.1 Cherax destructor | reverse complement strand
AAAAAGATCATTGAAGGAAGTGTTAGCGAAGAAATAGTAGTAAAAGTAATAGATGCATAAGTAGTAATTGTAGTATTAGCAGTAGAAAGAGCAGTATCAGAACTAGTAGTAGAAGCAGAAGTAGCAGTCGTAGTAGTAGTTGATGAAATAGTAGTAGTGGTAGAATTATTACAACAGAAATAAAGGTGTTAATGGGAAAGTAATAGTTGTAGTTATAAAAGATGCTGAGTGTTAGCTATGAAACAGTAGTTGTACTACTACTACTACTAGTAGTAGTAGTAGTCTAAAGAACCAGAGCTGGTGATCACAACCATTGTCTCCACTCACTGATGTGCGATGCATTTTGAAAAACTTTTGATTATTTTCCATGTTTTTTTCATAAAGTCTCTGCCATCAGTGAGTGGAGACACTGGCAGTGCTACACAGTACTCTTGGTAATTATTCTTTATCTACAATTACTACTACTACTAATACTATACAACAACTACTACTAGTAGTATTTGCATTCCGGTCTCTGCCTCTTTTATCTGGACCATTTCTACATTCTTGTTACCACCTTTATTTCTGTATTAATGGAGAAGCTTTGTCAAGCTCCTGGAGAGCGAAACGTTGCCACAATAAAATGTCACATTAGTTGCACTTGTGTACTTTTACTTAACACCTTTATTTCTGTTGCAATAATTCTTTCACTACTACTTATACTTCGACTACTACTTATAAAACTAATACTACTACATATTTTACTACTAACACTTCTATACCACCACCGTCCTTTCCCCCTCATTCGTATATATTATGGCTCTATTCCCTCTTCGCTTCTGTGTTACTCATTGATGGACCAAATCTAACAGAAACGTTGACTTATATTTCAGTTTTATATGTGGTGGTTAATCATATATTTAACATACTGAACTCAGCAAGAGAAAAACAAACTACTGAGCCATGCCATGATTCGAACCTGAGTTCTGATCCACAGTCAGTTGTTCCAGAAAGCCCAGTGTAACAACTTACACCTGTTGACATATAAATAAATGATTTTTAGACAGGAAGGAAAAAAATTACAGTTAACCTTGCCAGGAGTCGAACCTAGTATCTTCTGACCGTAGTCAGATGTGACATCCGTTACACCACAAGGCCTTAAGTAGTAATTTATTACAGTATATATATATATATATATATATATATATATATATATATATATATATATAAAGTTAAGTCCTTTTCTAAAATTTTCTCTTATACGTTTAAAGATATATTTTTTTCATTTATGTTAATGTAAGAATTTATAATTTTGTACCAAGAGAAACTTTGAAAACCTACCTAACCTTATTACAACAAAAGCAATTTAATTTAGCCTAACCCAACTAAATATATTTTAGATACGGTAAAATTAATTTAATAATAAACAAACACAATGAAATATTTTTTGTTATGTTCAGAATGATTTTTGCGAAATTATTGCATACAAAATTTTCACTTGTCTTATATGGCAAGGTGAGCGTTGCTATTTAAGCCAAAATCGCAAGTTTTACCTAATCATCACGACATATATATATATATATATATATATATATATATATATATATATATATATATATATATATATATATATATATATATATATATATTAAGATCAACCACTATGAAAATAGAAGAATCAGGCTTCGTGACTACCATTATCAAGGAACTATAAAGGAAACATGACAAGAAGGTTATAGGCAGAATACATTACAGTCACATCACAAACAAAGACACACTCACAGTGGTAATTCACGACTCTGTGAAGAGGAACATAAGAAGGACCTGAAACTCTTCCCAAGAATTAGATTAGTCCAATTTATCATTAAATTCTTCCCAAATTTTATTAATTATAAATTAATCCAATTTATATAAACCAAAAGAAATATTCATATTATTTTCAAAGTGGTATTTAAAAATCTTGATACAGTAAAAAGACTTTTGATAAAAAATTCCCCCCAAAATGCTGACGGATGTGTCTATAAGATTCCCTGTAAAATATGCGATAAAGTTTATTATGGTCAAACTGGTAAAAGTCTTGAACTAAGATTAAAACAACATAAATATAGCATTAGAACTGGACAATATTCTAATGCTCTATTTATTCATGTGAGAGACTTTAACCATCCAATTGATTTTCAAAATGCTGAGAAGGTTGTATCAAGCAAGTCCATGGTTGAGAGGAATATAATAGAATCATGTTTCATTAAAAGCAGTTTTGAAAATAATATGAATATTTCTTTTGGTTTATATAAATTGGATTCATTTATAATTAATAAAATTTGGGAAGAATTTAATGATAAATTGGACTAATTTTAATTCTTGGGAAGAGTTTCAGGTCCTTTCTTATTTTCCTCTTCACAGAGTCGTGAGATGTTACGCTACTGTGAGGTGTAGTCTTTGTTAGTGTGATGTGACTGTGAGGTGTATTCTGCCCCTTTATAAGCCTTCTTGTCATGTTTCCCTTTATAGTTCCTTGATAATGTGAGTAGTCACGAAAGCGCTTGGAATTCTTCTATTTTTTCATAGTGGTTGTCTTGCATATTTTGATATCACCTGTTTACTGTGATCTTTTTGCATATATATATATATACCTAATCGTGCCGATTAGGTAAAACTTGCGATTTTGGCTTAAATAGCAAAGCTCACCTTGCCATATAAGACAAGTGAAAATTTGTGTATGCAATAATTTCGCCAAAATCATTCTAAACATAACGAAAAAAATATATTTCATTGTGTTTGTTTATTATTAAATTAATGTTAACGTATCTAAAATATATTTAGTTGGTTAGGCTAAATTAAATTGCGTTTGTTGTAATACGGTTAGGTAGGTTTTCAAAGTTTCTCTTGGTATAAAATTATAATTTTTACATTAACATAAATGAAAAATATATCTTTAAACGTATAAGAGAAAATTTTAGAAAGGACTTAATTTTAAATGAGTTCTTGCTAATTGACCAGTTTTACCTAATCGGCACGACATATATATATATATATATATATATATATATATATATATATATATATATGTCGTGCCGATTAGGTAAAACTGTCAATAGAGAACTCATTTAAATAAGTCCTTTCTAAAATTTTCTTATACGTTTAAAGATATATTTTTTCATTTATGTTAATGTAAAAATTTATAATTTTGTACCAAGAGAAACTTTGAAACCTACCTAACCTTATTACAACAAGCGCAATATAATTTAGCTAACCAACTAAATATATTTTAGATACGTTAACATTAATTTAATAATAAACAAACACAATGAAATATATTTTTTCGTTATGTTCAGAATGATTTTGGCGAAATTATTGCATACACAAATTTTCACTTGTCTTATATGGCAAGGTGAGCGTTGCTATTTAAGCCAAAATAGCAAGTTTTACCTAATCGGCACGACATATATATATATATATATATATATATATATATATATATATATATATATATATGTCGTGCCGATTAGGTAAAACTGCGATTTTTGCTTAAATAGCAACGCTCGTCTTGCCATATAAGACAAGTGAAAATTTGTGTATGCAATAATTTCGCAAAAATCATTCTGAACTAACGAAAAAATATATTTCATTGAGTTGTTTATTATTAAATTAATGTTAACGTATCTAAAATATATTTAGTTGGGTTAGACTAAATTAAATTACGCTTGTTATAATAAGGTTAGGTAAGTTTTCAAAGTTTCTCTTGGTACAAAATTATAATTTTTACATTAACATAAATTAAAAATATATATCTTTAAACGTATAAGAAAAATTTTAGAAAGGACTTAATTTTTAAATGAGTTCTTGCTAATTGGCCAGTTTTACCTAATCGGCACGATATATATATATATATATATATATATATATATATATATATATATATATATATATATATATATATATATATATATATATATATATATATATATATATATATGTCGTGCCGATTAGGTAAAACTTCGATTTTAAGCTTAAATAGCAACGCTCACCTTGCCATATAAGACAAGTGAAAATTTGTGTATGCAATAATTTCGCCAAAATCATTCTGAACATAACGAAAAAAATATATTTCATTGTGTTTGTTTATTATTAAATTAATGTTAACGTATCTAAAATATATTTAGTTGGGTTAGGCTAAATTATATTGCTTGTTGTAATAGGGTTAGGTAGGTTTTCAAAGTTTCTCTTGGTACAAAATTATAAATTCTTACATTAACATAAATGAAAAAAATATATCTTTAAACGTATAAGAGAAAATTTTAGAAAGGACTTAATTTTAGATGAGTTCTTGCTAATTGACCAGTTTTACCTAATCGGCACGACATATATATATATATATATATATATATATATATATATATATATACATATTCATACAGTTTATAAATAAGCTGCACATATAATATAGACTTGACAAATTTTCAGTTTCACTTGTACTATTAACTAGTGAGACACAAGTGGGAAAATAAGGGAGCCAGTACACTATATACAAAAATTGGACAGGAACGGAAATGGTAGTGGTAGTGGTAGAATCACTAGTGGTAGTGACAGTAGTAGTAGTATTAGCAGTAGAAGTAGTGCAACAATGGTAGAAAATAGCAGTTGTAGTGAAAAAGGATCAAAGAGTAGAGTGTAAGCAAGAAACAGTTGTAGATGTAGAAGAAGCATAAGGAGAAGTATTTAAAGTTGAAATAGTTGCAGTAGTTGAAATAGTAGAAGTAGTAGTTGAAATAGTAGTAGTGGAATTAAAAGGGAGGTGGCAATTAGAAGATATTATTGGGAGTTGGGAGTGAGTGAAGTGTTAGCGAAGAAATTGTAGTAGTAGTAGAAAGAGTAGTAGCAGAACTAGTAGTAGTAGTAATAGTAGTAGTTGTAGTCGCAGTAGTAGTAGTAGTAGTTGTAGTCGCAGTAGTAGTAGTTGAAATATTAGTAGTGTCAGTAGTGCAAGAGTGAGATAAGTGGTAATAAGAAGGTGGTATAGCTAGTGATGCAGCGAGTGGAGTGTTAGCTAATAGTTATATAAGTAGTAGTAGCAATAGTATTAGTAGTAGTAATAATAGTAGTAGCAGTAGTAGTAATAGCAGTAGTAGTAGTTGAAATAGTAGTAGTAGCTGAAATAGTAGTAGTGGAATTAAAAGGGAGGTGGAAATTAGAAGATATTATTGGGAGTGGGGAGTGAGTGAAGTGTTAGCGAAGAAATTGTAGTAGTAGTAGAAAGAGTAGTAGCATAACTAGTAGTAGTAGTAATAGTAGTAGTTGTAGTCGCAGTAGTAGTAGTAGTAGTAGTAGTTGTAGTCGCAGTAGTAGTAGTTGAAATATGAGTAGTGTCAGTAGTGCAAGAGTGGAAGAAGTGGTAATAAGAAGGTGGTATAGCTAATGATAAATGATGCAGCGAGTAGAGTGTTAGCTAATAGTTATATCAGTAGTAGTAGCAATAGTATTAGTAGTAGTAATAATAGTAGTAGCAGTAGTAGTAATAGCAGTAGTAGTAATAGCAGTAGTAGTAGTAGTGGATATAGTCAAAGGAACGAGAACTGAAGATCACTGCCATTATCTCCACTCACTGATGTGCGATGTATTTTCTAAAATATGGGATTATTTTAAATGTTTTTTTTTTTCATAAGGATCAATACTGCAGTATACATATACAATAATAATACTAAGAAATTAATGGTTAAAGGGAAACCATACGACAGTGTTGACAAAGATGTTGTTCACATGCAAACAATGTTCAGAGAAAGTATTTGTGAAAGAAAATTAAAGAAGTCTGAACTATCATGAAGACAAAAGAGATGTTATAAAGTATAAAAGCAACTTTGTTGTGTTCTATCATGTACGTCATTGTTCTCAAATAAAGATGTCAATAAATGAAAATTGCTATTTCATCACATTATATTATTATTAAACTGAGGACAATAAAATTTAACATGATAATTATCTTCCAAATCAGTAATTATCACTGCATGAGGGTTGGCAATAGAGTTGTTAGGATGATACGAACATTGGATGCCAAGTTTGTGGTCATAACAGTGGAGGTCAGGTGGTAAACAATGGAGATCAGTCACTGGAAGTACCTCACAATACATAACATAGTATCACACACAAGAGTCGAACTGGAAAAAAATATAAAATATTCGATAATAATATTTATTTTTTTGGGTTGTCAATGGGATTTTTTAAAATATGTAAATTATTTATAATTCTGAAAAAAAGCTATAAAACGTTATTTTATTGCATATTTTGGATAAAATATACCTATGAGTAAGCTTCCTCCAGAAAATCATAAAATTTGGCTTACTTTTCCCGTAAAATCAATTGCAGAATAAAAAAACGTCGAAATATGTAATAAAATACCATTTTATCACATTTTTCATAATTGTTTAATGAATTAAATATTTTAAAAAATATATATATGATATTATCAATAATAATTTTTGCTTTTGTCGATTTTTACTGGGATTTTTTAAAAAATATATTAATTATTTGTAAATATTGTAGTGTTACAAAACCTTATTTCATTGCATATTTCGACGATTCGAGGCTTTCTCAAGCATTTTCCTAATAATTCAATATTTTAGACAAAATTCGTCTGTCAGTAAGCAACTTCGAAAAAATTATAAAATATGGCTTACTTTTCCCGTAAATTTCAGTTGCAGCAGAAATTCTATTTAAAAGTGTGATAATCTATGTATTTTAGCTAGAAAATTAGTTTTGTTAGAAAAGCCTTCAAACCGCTCTAAAACGTAGAACAAAATATCATTTAACTCACTTTTCTGAGATTTGTTTCATGTATTTTTAAAGAAATCTGAAAAATTAAATAACATTCATTTTTAAGGATTTTTACTGGGATTTTTTGAAAATATGTAGATTATTTATAAATATTGAAAGAAGCTATAAAACGCTATTTTATTGCATATTTTGGATAAAATATACCTATGAGTAAGCTTCCTCAAGCTTACTCATTGGTATATTTGATACAGAAAATTTAGATTTTCAGAAAATGTTTGAGAAAGCCTTGAATGGTCAAAATATGCAATAAAATAACGTTTTAAAGCATTTTTCAATATTTATAAATAATTTACATATTTTTAAAAAATCCCAGAAAAAATCCATAATAATAAATATTGTTATTGAATTTTTCACATTTTTTAAAAAAAATACGTGAACCATTAATAATCTTAGAAAAATCAGGTAAAATGATATTTTGTTACATATTTCGACGATTTAGAACAGTTTGATGCTTTTCTGACAAAACAAATTTTTTAGCTAAAATTCATAAATTATCACACTTTTAAATAGAATTTCTGCTGTAATTGAAATTTACCGAAAAAGTAAGTCATATTTTATAATTTTTTTGAAGTACACGTAGCTTAGTTATAGGTATATTTTATCTAAAAAATTTAGTTTTTCAAAAAATGCTTGAGAAAGCCTTAATCATCGAAATAGGCTGTAAAATAACGTTTTAAATCATTTTTTCAATATTTATAAATAATTTATATATTCTTAAAAAATCCCATCAAAAATCCATAAAAATAAATATTATTATTGAATATTTCATATTTTTTTTCAAAAACTATATGAAATATCAAAAAACTTAGAAAAATGTGCTAAAATTGTATTTTGTTGCATATTTCGACGTTTTAGAGCGCTTTGAGGGCTTTTCTGACAAAACTCATTTTTTCCCAAAAATAAAGGGATTATCAAACTTTTAAATAAAATTTCTTCGCAATTGAAATTTGGGGGAAAAAAAATTTTATGTTTTTTTTGTTTAAGCAAACCCTTTGGGGAATATTTTACCCAAAAAAATTTTTTTTTAAATGCTTGAAAATCCAAAAAACCCCATAAAAATTTAAATTTTTTTTAATTTTTTTCTTTTTTTTGAAAAATAGGGGGTTAAAAATCTAAAAAAAATGAGAAAAAATGATATTTTGATACATATTTCCCGTTTAGAGCTGATTGGGCTTTTCTGATAAAACTCATTTTTTTAAAAACATAGATTATCAAATTTAAAATAGAATTTCCCCGAATTTGGGGGTTTAGGAAAAAAAGTAAGCTAAATTTTATTTTTTTTGAGGAAGCTTCCCCCTTAGGTATATTTTATCCAAAATAGGCAATAAAATAAGTTTTATAGTTTTTTCTGACAAAACTTTTTTTTCCCCAAAAAATGATTAAAACTTGTAAATAAAATTTCTGCTGCAATTGAAATTTACGGGAAAAGTAAGCAAATTTTTTTATTTTTTTTTTTTGAGGAAGCTTCCCCGGTATTTTCATAAAAAAAATTTACTTTTGAAACTTTTTAAAAAGGGGCCCTGTCCAAATATTCAATAAAATAACGTTTCATAACTTTTTAAAATTTTTTTAAAATAATTTACTTTTTTTTTAAAAATCCCAGTAAATATCCATAAAAAAAATTTTTGTTTTTAAAATTTTTCATTTTTTTTTTAAAAAAAAGGTTAAAAAACTAAAAAATCGGAAAAAAAATGGTTTTTTTTAATACTTGACTTTTAGAGCGGTTTGGTTTTTCTGAAACCCCCTTTTTTTTTCCCCGAAATACATTGATTATTACAGAGGGCCCCGTTTAGATGGGGTCCCCCGTACTTCCCCAGGGTGATTTCCAGCTCAGTGAAAAGGCCCAGTCTCCTGGGATAAATCAAGACCCCTCCAGGGAAAAAAACACCAGCAGCAAGGAGGAATTGATGGTAAACCCAGAGATACGGCTTGACGGGGAAAACAAGAGGATTCTTGGGTACCCCTATTTTGGGGAGCCCCCCAGATCATGAAGGGAACCCGGGCAGTGGCCGGACAGCATTGGACGGAAGGGGAAGATCAAAAAAAACCCCAAATAGAGGTAAAAAATGAAAAAAAGAGACCCCCGGAAACTGTTGTGGCAGGAACGCCTTCTCCGTGCCCCCCGATGAATGTGAAAAAAAACTACGGAAAAGGGGCCCAAAACGACCCAAAGGGGAAGGAAAAAAAAACTTTCCCCTTTATTTGGAATAGCCGGTTTAAAAGGTATAGGATAGGGCATTCTGCTTAAAGGGTTTTAGGAGTGGGCGGGGGTTTGCTTTCCTGGGGCTGGGAGGGGGGATATTGTTCCCCGGCTTGACAACATCAAAAACAAAAATTGGAATCAATCCTTTTTTTCCCTCAGCCCCGGAGGCAATGTGTATGACAAAAAGAGGATTTAGATAAAGGTAGGGGACAGCAATAGACATAATTAGGAAGAAGGGGGGCCCTTTTGTTATATGTACTTTTGCCAAGAAGGGGTTTGGGGAAATGAATTTCCCCAGAAAAAATTGGAAAAATTTTTGGGCCCGGACAAACACTGTAAGGATAATGCAGTCCCCCTTTATTAAATGGGGCCCCTTTCTTTTGGCCAAAATGACTTAAAACCAGGGAGGGGATTCACTTAAGGGAATGTAAATTTCTTCCAGCTCAGTTGAGGATGTTGTTAGGGTTTTTTTAAATAGGATTGGGTGGGGGTAAGGTTTGGAATGGGGAAAAAAGAGGGGCCAAAAAAAATTTATTAGGGGTTTTATATCATAAATCTTAACAATAAAAAGTAATCCGAAAAAACACAGGGTAAAAAATTAAAAAAATTTTGAAAAAAAGCTGAAAAAAAGGGGTTACAAAAATCATATCCCCAAGTATTTTATACTAACTGTCGAAACGCCCCAAATAAAATGGGCAATTTTTTTGGTAGCTGGGGGAACTTTGAGTCATTGCAATAACTGAAACAGGTATAATACCAAGAGTGGGGATGTTGTTTTGTGTCATATTCAGGGGTTTAAGTTGTTTCATGTAGATAGATATAATGGGGGAAAAGGGGGGAGTTGCATTATATGAAAGAAAATGTAAAGGGGGCATAAAAAAAGGGATAAAAATAGATGGAATTAACAGAACCCTTTTTTGGGGGGGGTTTCTAGAAGGTCAAGAAAAAAAAGATTCTTGGTGTAATATCCGACCTCCAGGCTTTTGGTCATGACTTTATGGGGAATAGTTTTGGACTGTTTTCTGAAGCCCAAGGGGCGGAGCCCCCCCAGAGGTAATAATTTGTAACCTGTTTTTGGCCCCAAAAAAAAAACCCTTTAAAAATCTGGGGGGTCACTGGAGGCCCCTTGGGGGTGGGATCACAAATCCAATTTTTTTTAATATTACCTGGGAATCGAGAAAGGGGGAATACGGTAAAAGTTCTTGATTTTACTTTGCCGATTATATTGGAAAAGAAAAACCTCCTAATCTCGAGGGGTAATCTAGCTAACGATTACGATGGGTTTGGTTTTTTTTTTTTTTTAATAATGTACAACGGCACGGGAAAAGTTTTTTCCCAGGGGGAAAAATTTGGTCAAATAATAACGATCCCAAATGGATTAACAAAGGGGGCTAAAACACATTAGGGGAGAAAAAGGAATTTTAGCCCTCAAAAGAGATTTTTACATTATTTTAATATGTTCAGTTAAAAAAGAAGAAAAAAAGGGGTTTTTAAAGGCTAAACGTGGACAGCTGACGGAAAAGAAGGGGAAAGTTTTCTCTATTTCATGACTATTTTTTTTCACCCCTTTCACAAGAAGACGTAAATGAGATTCCAGAAATTAACAATTATTCGGCCCCAAAAAATTATATTAACTAATATTCCCGTCACGAGGAAATTTTCAAACAGATAGATAAAAAAACAAAATAAGCCCCGGGGGCCCCACGGGGTTGTTTTGGTACTTAAAAAAAACAAGAGGAACTTAGTCAGCCATTAACGAATTTTTTAATACGCCCCCTCCTAACTGGGGGTGCAGGGGGTGGAAGATAGCTAATTGGTTTCCATATTCAAAAAAGGGGGTAAGTCAATTCCATCAAAACCCCCCCAAAAGCCCCCCCCCCCATGGGGGGGGAAATTATTAGAATAAATTTTAGCTGATATTATTAGAAGTCCCGGAACATAATTTGAAAAATGAATCTCAGTGGGTTCACAAAATTTCCCCCTTGCCGGGGCAAATTTACTGACTTTTTTTAATAAAAAATTTGAGGCAGTAGAAAAATGATAAAAAATGATATAGTTTACGGGGGTTTTAGAAAGGGCCCTTTTTAATGGGATCCCCCAAGACTCTTAAGAAAGGTGGCAGCTCTGGAAAAGGGAGGAAAAAATTCAAAAACGGGGGGTAAAAGGCTTAAAAACCAAGAAACCCCGGGCTTCCATTAATGGGGTCAAATCTGAATGGGATTAGTCACTAGTGGCGCCCACAAGGATCATTTTTAGGCCCATTTTGTTCATAATTTACATAAATGACCTTGAGAAGGAATTGGGTGACATGAAAATTTCCCGATGATACAAAGATAGACCGTATAACATTCTGGGGAGGATACCAGTAACTCCAGGAAGTTTGGACAAATTAATGTCTTGGTCTGAAAAGGGCAGATGAAGTTCAATTGGACAAGTGTAAGGTGCTAGTCGTTGTAATGAAAATATCCCTCAAATTTATAAACTAGGAGAAATTGATCATACAGAATGTGAAAAGGACTTGGGAGTCAGGAAAAGAGAAATCAAAAACCAAGACAACAGTGCCTAAGTGTGGAATAAGGCTAACAGATTCTAGGATTTATTTCAAGAATAAAAACAACAGAAGTCCAAAAGTTATTTTACAGCTCTATACATCACTAGGAGACCTCATTTGGATTAGCAGCTCGTTTTGGTCTCCCCACAGAAGGAATGATTCGTGGAGAACTTACAGAGAGAATATAAAATATTTAAAGAGTATAAGAAATCTCCCATAAAAAGAAGATTGGGAAAGCTTGAATCTCCACTCCCCGGAGAGCGTAGAATGAGGAGATATCATCGATGAAAGTGGATAATAGGCAAAACAAAGGAGATAATAATAAAATACTAGGATATCGAACCAAGTAAGAACCAGAAATAACGGTTTAAATTGGATAAATTTAGATTTAGAAGGACATAGGCAAGTCCCGGTTTTGGGAGTTGTAGATGCGTGGAACAATTTTTTGAGTAGGGTGATAGAGGCTAGGACCTTGGTGGCTTTTAAAAGAGATTGGACAAATATATGGAGGGGAGGGGCTGGGTTTGATTAAGTTCGGAAAGCGGGAGAAATTCCTTGGAGGAAATGGTGGTTTTATAAGGACATCCTTTATGGGAGTAGGCCTTCTGCAGTGTTCCTCCATTCTTTTGTTCTTATGTTTGGTATAATTGAATTTGGAAAATTGCCAAATATTAGATTTTATTAAGTAGCTTCCGACAATAATTTTATCTAAAATATTAATTATTAGGAAAAAAGCTTAAGAAAGCCTTGAATCGCAAATATGCAATGAAAGAAAGGTTTTTGTAATTTTACAATATTTATAATTAATTTCTATTTTTAAAAATCTCATTAAAAAATCTATAAAATATAATTTTTTTTTTTTAAAATTTTAATTATAAAAATCTCCCAAAAAAATGACAAAAGGTATTTTATTACATATTTGACGTTTTAGTGGTTTTGCCCTTTTCTGGCAATCATCATTTTTATCTAAAAAACGTCAAAATTTTATAAGGTATATTTTATTTTTTAAAATTTAGTTTTTTCAGAAAATGTGAGAAACCTTGAATCATCGAAATATGCAAAAAATAACGTTTTTTTTCATTTTGCAATATTTATAAATAATTTACATATTCTTAAAAAATCCCTAAAAAATCCTTAAAAATAAATTTATTATTGAATATTTCATTTTTTTTTTTTTTTAAATTGTTTTAGAGCTCTCTGTTGGCTTTTCCGACAAAACCCATGTTTTTTTAAAATACATAGATTATCACACTTCTAAAAAAAAACTTTACCGGAATTGAAATTTCGGGAAAAGAAGCCAAAATATTATTTTTTTTTTTTTGGGGCTTACTCTGGTATATTTTATCCCCGAAAATTTATTTTTCAGGAAATGCTTGAGAAAGCCTTTTAATCGTTAAAATAGCAATAAAAATAATGTTTTTAAATTTTCAAATTTTATAAATAATTTAATTTTTAAAAAAAACAGATTAAAATTCCATTGAAAATATTGCTATTGATTTTTCGTATTTTTCAAAAAACGTGAAACATTAAAAATCTTGGAAAAATGAGCAAAATGATTTTTGTTTTATGTTTACGTTTTTGAAATTTTTTGGGCTTTTCTGACAAAAAACATTTTTAGCTAAAATACATAGATTATCACCTTTTTTTAAAAAATTTCTGCTGAATTTAAATTTTGGGGAAAAAAAGCCATATTTTATAATTTTTTTTGCTTACTCACAGTCGAATTTTTTTTTAAAATATTGAATTATTAGGAAAATGCTTGAAAACCTTAAAAAGTCCAAAAAAAGCAAGAAGAAAGGTTTTTTAATTTTTAATATTTACAAATTATTTACATATTTTTAAAAAAACCCTGAAAATCGACAAAAGCAAACTTCATTATTGAGAATATCATATATATTTTTTTAAAATTTAATTGATTAAACAATTCTGAAAAAAATGATAAAATGTATTTTATTACATATTTGACGTTTAAAAAGGGGTTGAAAAGGTTTTATGACAGTCATTATTTTTTTTTTTAAAACATTGATTATTTCACTTTATTTTAAAAATTTTTTTTGGGGTAATTGAATTTTCGGGGGAAAAAAAGGGGCCCAAATTTTTTATTTTTTTTGAGGAAAATTACTATAAAATTTTTTTATCCAAAATATGCAATAAAAAAAAAGTTTTTTGTTTTTTTTTAAATTTTAAAAAATTTACATATTTTTAAAAAAAATTTCCTTGACAACCCAAAAAAATAAATATTAATTTAATATTTTTTTTTTTTTTCCAAAAAAAAGTGAAACATTAAAAAAAATTTAAAAAAGTTATAATGTTT
>WNWK01047580.1:0-13875 GCA_009830355.1 Cherax destructor | reverse complement strand
TTCCATTCTTCGCAGCTCGTTCTCTCGCCTTGGTAACCTTTCCAATTTCATAAACTCTGCCTTCTCACATGCTTAATGGACTTTCTTTCTTCCCAAACTTTCTTTTCTTGTGAAATCTGTTCTTTGCCTTCCCTGCATTTCCAGTCTCCTAAATCTAAACATGACCCTCCGACCTTTAGATACTAAACTTACTTTTTGCCAAACTAGTAACCTTCTAGCAATTTAGCTCACAGCTCTCCTACCACTGATGCTGCCCGTGTCTTCTTCAGTTCCTGCACCTCTTGTTCTGAGCAGAGTAGATGTTCCTACAATGCCAAACAGTCTTTCGTTCTTTTTTGAAGAAGGTGAACCACAAATAACAAAAAAATGCACAATACCGTGACTGGAACAATACAAACACAACCCGCACATATTAAAGGGAGGAGCTTACGACGACCTTTCGGCCCGACTTGGACCATTTACAAAGTCACACTAACACACAGAGACGGAGGAAGGGGTATTTATAGGCAGGCAGACAGGGAGGGTACAAGAGGGGGGAAATAATGGAGTAAGTAGTGGAAGTGGTAGTAGTAGTAATAGTAGTAGTGGAGACAGTCCTATTCTAGGAAGGGAGCACTGCAATGAGGCTAGCGGCCCGCAAGGGTGGGACGAGAACACAGAGGGAGGAAAGGCGAATACAATGAAGGACAAATACAAGGCAAAAGAAAGAAAGAAAAAACCCATAGGAGAAAAAAGGAGAAGGGAAGAGATGAAAGGGAATGAATCAGGTTAAGTCACGGGTGTTCTGAAGTTTAGAGCATTTAACAATGTAATGAGAGAGGAAAGCATCAACAGAGACAAAGCCAAGGCTAAGATTCATACAGGGAAAGTTGTGTATAAGTGAGGATTCAACCAGGCGGCGACTATGAAAGTTGGACGTAGGGTAGACAGTTTTAGCAGAAGACCAATCAATAGGATGACTGTGATCTCTGACATGACAGAAAAGGGCATTATTAGTGTCGGCAAGCCTAACACTATTTTTGTGCTCCTTGAGTCTGTCAGAAAGAGATCGGCCAGTTTCTCCGAAGTACTGAAGAGAACAGGAGGAGCAAGAAATAGAGTAGACACCAGGAAAATCTGTGGAGGGAGAGGAGGTATGAACTAGATTAGTGCGAAGAGTGTTAGTCTGACGAAAGGTAAGTTTGATGTCTAAGGAACGGAGAGAGTTGCTGAGATTGAGAGACCAGAGATGTAGGGAAGGCAGAGGACTGGAGAGTTCTCAGGAGTAGAGGGTTTAGGAGAGAAGAAAGTCCGTTTGGCACGAGATAAAGCAGAGTCTATGAAATGGGAAGGGTAGCCCATTCGGGAAAATGAATTATGAAGAGTGGAAATTTCTGCTTCAAGAAACTGAGGATCACAGATGCGGAGGCACGGAGAAAGAGGGGGATAAGAACACTCTTCTTGACAGAGGAGGCATGATAAGAGAAGTAATGAATGTACATGCCACTGTGCATAGGCTTGCAGTACACGGAGAAGGCAAAACCTGTAACTGAGCGGTGGACATGAACATCAAGGAAAGGAAGCAAAGAATTAGATTCCCTATCAGCTTTAAACTTAATGGAAGGGCAAGATTATTAAGAGCATCAGAAAAGGTTGGAAGAGACTTAAGTCATGAGGCCAAAGAGCAAAGATGTCATCTACATAGCGGAGCCAGAGTGAAGGACGTACATCAATAGTGGGAAGAAGGACAGTCTCGAAGTATTCCATGTTAAGATTAGCAAGAACAGGAGATAGAGGAGAGCCCATAGCGACACCAAAAGTTTGAGAATAATATTTACCTTGAAAGGAAAAGGAGTTAGAGTCCACACAAAGGCGGATAAGATCAAGAAAGACATCAGTAGGTATAGGGAGATGAAGTAACCCTTCATTGGCCTTCTCTCTGAGAAAATTGAGGACATCATCCAGAGGGACATTAGTGAAGAGGGACTCGACATCAAGACTAAGCATCTTACAGGTCTGCCTATAAATACCCCTTCCTCCGTCTCTGTGTGTTAGTGTGACTTTGTAAATGGTCCAAGTCGGGCCGAAACGTCGTCGTAAGCTCCTCCCTTTTATATGTGCGGGTTGTGTGTGTAAGGTGAACTACCAATGTGCGTGTGCGTGTACTCACCTAATTGTACTCACCTAATTGTGGTTGCAGGGGTCGAGACTCAGCTCCTGGCCCCGCCTCTTCGCTGTCCACTACTGGGTCTCTGCTCTCCCTGCTCCATGAGCTTTATCATACCTTGTCTTAAAACTATGTATGGTTCCCGCCTCCACTATATCGTTCGCTAGACTATTCCACTTCCTAACTACTCTATGGCTGAAGAAGTGCTTCCTAACATCCCTTTGACTCATCCGAGTCTTCAGTTTCCAGTTGTGTCCCCTTGTTTCTGTGTTCCCTCTCTGGAACATCCTGTCACTATCTACCTTGTCGATTTAGGAAGTATTTCTTCAGTCAGAGTTGTCAGGAAGTGGAACAATCTAGAGATTAGTGTAGTGGAGGCAGGATCCATACATAGATTTAAAAAGAGTTTAGTGCCTCTTTTCTGTCTCCTTTTTTAAAGACGGGGACTGTTGTGTGTGTGTGTGTGTATTCACTTAGTTGTACTCGCCTAGTTGTGATTGCGGGGGTCGATTCATAGCACCTGGCTCAGCCTCTTCGCTGGTCGCTATTAGGTCCGCTCCCTCCCTTCTCCATGAGCTTTATCGAACCTCTTTTTAAATATATGTATGGATCCTGCCTCCACTATACTAATCTCTAGATTGTTCCACTTCCTGACAACTCTGACTGAAGAAATACTTCCTAACATCCCTGTAACTCATCCGAGTTTTCAACTTCCAGCTGTGATCCCTTGTTGCTGTGTCCCATCTCTCAAACATTCTGTCACTATCCACCCTGTCAAATCCTCTTAGTTTTTTTATATGTCGTTATCACGTACCCCTTATCCCTACTGTCTGCCAGTGTCGTCAAGTTGAGTTCCCTTAATTAACATCTTAGCTCTGGGACTAGTCTTGTTGCACTTTCTCTAATTTCTTGACATGCTTGACCAGGTGTGGGTTCTATACTGGTGCTGCATACTCCAATATAGACCTGACGTGCACATTGTACAGTGTCTTGAATAACTCCTTACTTAGATGTTGAAACGCCAGGCACTCGTATGCTGCAGCAGTTATTTGTTTGATATGCGCCTCAGGAGATGTGCTCGGTATGATGCTCACCTCAAGATCCTTTTAAGTGAGTTTTGAACCCTTTGACCTCCTAGGCTGTACTCCGTCTGCAGTCTTTTTTGTCCTTTCCCAAACTTCATGACTTTGCACTTGCTGGAGTTAAACTCCAGGAGCTATTTGTTAGACCAGCTTGCAACCTGTCCAGTTCTCCTTGTAGACTTATCTGATCCTCGTCAACGTTTGTGTACACACACACACACACATACACTGCCAGGTCCCCCACCCTCAAAGACACACAAAACACAGTGTTGGAGAGGAAGCTGAAGGTATGGTACACCAACGCTGATGGAATGACGAATAAGTGGGAGGAGTGGCACGAAAGAGTCAAAGAGGCATCACCAGACATCATAGCTCTCACAGAAACCAAGCTCACAGGAATGATAACAGATGCCATCTTTCTAACGGTGATATCAAATCCTGAGGAAAGACAGAGGGAACAAAGGGGGTGGAGGAGTGGCACTGTTCATCAAAAACCGATGGGATTTTGATGAGCTAGAGACTGGAAACAGAGGAGAAGTAAGAGATTACATAATAGGAACACTTCAGTCTGTAGGTCCCAAGGTGGTAATTTCAGTGATGTATAGCCGACCACAGAACAGCAGGAGGCCAAGGCAAGAGTATGATGAGAGTAATAGAGCGATGGTTGACACACTGGCTGAAGTGGTCAGAAGGGCTCATGCGAGCAGGGCAAAGCTGCTGATTATGGGTGACTTCAACCACAAGGAAATCGATTGGGAGAACCTAGAGCCACATGGGGGCCCAGAAACGTGGAGGGCTAAGATGATGAAGGTTTTAATGGAAAACCTCGTTTACCAACACATAAGGGACACTACCAGAGAGAGAAGATGAACCAGCGAGACTGGACCCAGTATTCACCTTGAGTAGTGCAGATATTGAGGACATCACTTATGAAAGACCCTTCGGGCCAGTGATCATGTGGTTCTGAGATTCGAATACATAGTAGAGTTACAAATGGAGAGGGAAGCAGGAAGGACCGGACGAATGAAGCCAAACTACAAGAGAGGGGTCTAAACAGGCATGAAGAATTTTCTGCACGGGGTTCAGTGGGACAGAGAACTGGCAGGGAAGTCAGTAAATGAGATGATGAAATATGTGACAACAATATGCAAGAAAGCTGAGGAGAGGTTTGTTCCCAAGGATAACAGAAATAACGACAAAGCCAGGATGAGCCCTTGGTTTACCCAAAGGTGTAGGGAGGTCAAAACCAAGTGTGCAATAGAATGGAAGAAGTATAGAAGACAAAGGACCCAGGAGAATAAGGAGAGCAGTCGTAGAGCCAGAAATGAATATGCGCAGGTAAGAAGGGAGGCCTAACGACAATACGAAAATGACATAGCAGCAAAAGCCAAATCTGAACTGAGAGGTTTTTACAAAACAGAAGTGTTAATAGAAGAGAAGAGTATATGGAGAGTAAAAGAAAGGTGAAGAGAGTGGTGAGAGAGTGCAAAAGAAGAGCAGATGAAAGAATGGGAGAGTCTCTGTCAAGAAATTTTGCTGAAAACAAGAAATTTTTTTTGGAGATAAACAAGGTAAGAAAGCCTAGGGAACGAATGGATTTGTCAGTTTAAAACAGAGTAGGGGAGTTAGTAGATGGGGAGCTGGAGGTATTGGGTAGATGGCGGGAATATTTTGAGGAACTTTTATATGTCGATGAAAAAAGGGAGGCGGTAATTTCATGTACTGGCCAGGAAGTTCGACATCGTTTAGGAGTGAAGAAGAGCAGGATGTGAGTGTGGGGGAGGTGCGTGAGGCATTACGTAGAATGAAAGGGGGTAAAGCAGCTGGAACTGACGGGATCATGGCAGAAATGTTAAAAGCAGGGGGGAGGATATAGTGTTGGAGTGGTTGGTATTTTTGTTTAATAAATGTATGAAAGAGGGAAAGGTACCTAGGGATTGGCAGAGAGCATGTATAGTTCCTTTATATAAAGGGAAGGGGGATAAAAGAGATTGTAAGAATTATAGGGGAATAAGTGTACTGAGTATACCAGGTAAAGTGTATGGCAGGGTTATTATTGAAAGAATTAGAGGTAAGACAGAGAGCAGGATTGCAGATGAGCAAGGAGGCTATAGAGTGGGTAGAGGATGTGTAGATCAAGTGTTTACAGTGAAGCATATATGTGAACAGTATTTAGCTAAAGGTAGAGAAGTTTTCATTGCATTTATGGATTTAGAAAAGGCATATGATAGTGGATAGGGGAGCAATGTGGCAAATGTTGCAAGTGTATGGAATAGGTAGTAAGTTACTGAAGGCTGTAAAGTTTTTATGATGATAGTGAGGCTCAGGTTAGGGTGTGTAGGAGAGAGGGAGATTACTTCCCGGTAAAAGTAGGTCTTAGACAGGGATGTGTAATGTCACCATGGTTTTTTAATATATTAATTGATGGGGTTGTAAAAGAAGTAAATGCTAGGGTGTTGGGTAGAGGGGTGGGATCAAATTATGGGGAATTAAATGCAAAATGGGAGTTGACACAGTTACTTTTTGCTGATGATACTGTGCTTATGGGAGATTCTAAAGAAAAGTTGCAAAGGTTAGTGGACGAGTTTAGGAGGGTGTGTAAAGGTTGAATGTTCAAAGTGAACATAGATAAGACTAAGGTGATGAGGGTATCAAACGATTTAAATAAAGAAAAAAATGGATATCACATTGGAGAGAGGGATTATGGAAGAAGTAAATGTTTTCAGATATTTGGGAGTTGACGTGTCAGCGGATGGGTTTATGAAGGATGAGGTTAACCATAGAATTGATGAAGGAAAAAAGGTGAGTGGTGCGTTGAGGTATCTATGGAGACAAAAAAACTTATCGATGGAAGCAAAGAAGGGAATGTACGAAAGTATAGTGGTACCAATACTCTTATATGGGTGTGAAGCATGGGTTGTAAATGCTGCAGCGAGGAGGAGGCTGGAGGCAGTGGAGATGTCCTGTCTAAGGGCAATGTGTGGTGTAAATATTATGCAGAAAATTCGGAATGTGGAAATTAGGAGAAGTTGTGGAGTTACTAAAAGTATTTGTCAGAGGGCTGAAGAGGGGTTGTTGAGGTGGTTTGGTCATTTAGAGAATGACTCAAAGTAGAATGACTTGGAGAGCGTATAAATCTGTAGGGGAAGGTAGGCGGGGTAAAGTTCGTCATAGAAAAGGTTGGAGGGAGGGGGTAAAGGAGGTTTTGTGGTCGAGGGGCTTGGACTTCCAGAAAGCATGTGTGAGCGTGTTAGATAGGAGTGAATGGAGACGAATGGTTTTTGGGACCTGAAGAGCTGTTGGAGTGTGAGCAGGGTAACATTTTGTGAAGGGATTCAGGAAAACCAGTTAATTGATTAAGTTGGATTTGAGTCCTGGAAATGGGAAGTACAATGCCTGCACTTTAAAGGAGGGGTCTGGGATGGTGACAGCTGGGAGGGACTAGTCTCAGCTGTCGTATCTGAGCGCCTCTGCAAAGACAGTGATTATGTATGAGTGTGGTAAAAGTGTTGAATGATGATGGAAGTATTTTCTTTTTGGGGCTTTTCTTTCTTTTTGGGTCACCCTGCCTCGGTGGAAGACGGCCGACTTGTTGAATATAATATAATATATATATATATATATATATATATATATATATATATATATATATATATATATATATATATATATATATATATATATATATATATATATATAAAGGTGCCGAATAAGTAAAACTTGCGATTTTGGCTTAAACAGCAGCGCACTTCTTGCCGAATAGGGCAAGCGAAAATTTGTGTATGCAATAATTTCTCAAAAATCATTTTGAACCTAACGAAAAAAATAGTTTTCATTGTGTTTGCTTATTATTAAATTATTGTAAGCTTGTATAAAATGTATTTAGTTGGATTAAGCTAAATAAAATTGCGCTTGTTATAATAAGGTTAGGCAAGTTTTCTAAGGTTCTTTTGGCACAAAATTATTAATTTTTACATTAACATAAATGAAAAAAAATCTATCTTTATATGTATAAGATAAATTTTTAGAAAGGTCTTAATTTTAAACGAGTTCTTCCTAATTTACAAATTTTACCTATTCGGCACGACATTATATATATATATATATATATATATATATACACACACGCACACACACACGCACACACACACACACACACACACACACACCCACAGCCTCTTCGCTAGCCGCTAATAAGTTCGCTCTCTAGTGGCTTCGATAGCCTCTTCGTACCTCTTAAATGTATATAAATCCTGCCTCTCCCACTCCACTGTGAAGATTGTTTCACTTCCTAATACTGAAGAAATACTGTAACTTTCCTGTGACTCAAATGTGTTTTAAACTTCTAGCTGCGCCTTCGTGTTTCTGAGTGCCATATCTCGAATCATCTTTCTCAAACCACCCATCAATTCTTCTCAGTACTTTGTATGTTATATCACCCCCAGTTCTTTTCTGTGCTCACTCATCTATATGTGGTTGCAGGGGTCGAGTCTCAGTTCCAGGACCCCACCTCTTCGCTGGTCGCTGGTTCACTCTCTCTTGGCTTTCAGAGCCTTGGAAAAATACACATGCAGTATAATGCGATGCTTTGTTCACTACGTTTCGACCACACAATGGCTTTATCAAGTAACAAACAGATATACATGAGCAGAGAGTACACAAGTATATATAGGAAGTGAAGTGAAGAGGCTGGCGGAAAATGTTGAGAAAGTTGGATGTGAGAAGGACCTGCACGGAATAGGAAAGTAGGTTTGTTGCTATGTAGGATATCAATGAAGTTTCCTGGCAAGGAGAACTATATTGTAAAAGTCGTTTTTCTGGTTGAAATTGTTGTATATACAGATGAGTGATGATTCCAAAATCCTGCGACACTGAGTGTCTTCTTCCCTGGCGATGAGTTTTGCGTCTTTGTAGTTGATTAAATGGTTGTGGAAGTTTCGGTGTAAAACGCAGGCATTCGTCAAATCTAACTGCGTATCGGTGTTCCGAAATACGTGTTTTTCGGTCTCTGGAGGTTTTGCAACGTATAATTGGTTGCAATCGTTGCAAATTATTGAAAGTAATGAGGATTGAAACTGGCGGTGAGTGGGAGGTACATACTTGGAAAACTGTCTTGGAAAAGATATTTTTCGAGCACTGCCTGCTAGGTGAGGAGAGGCCGTATCACTAGCTAGTTTCATTTATTTATACGATGGTGCACGCCACGCTACCCATTTGACAGATGCTGACGAACCCAGCTGTAACAACACTCTTGGGTGGGTGGGGGTATTGTAGCATGCGCCGACTGTCATTTTTATTCAGCGTACATCTAACGCAACTACACATCAATGATCAGCTGAAAGTTCTGTCCTCGGTATGGGTTAATGAGCTATAACCTGCATGATTACTCTTCTTGCTATTTGGCTTGTTACATTTCTTATAATGCGGTATCTGCTAAGATCTCATGAACATATTGTAAATATCACTGATGTAGGATACTCAAAAACAATCACTGGTGTATATTTTGGTCCTTTACATTTTACAAATGACTTCATTGATTGCTCCCTTGCTGGTGTTCTTTTTGAGATAAATCTTCGATTAACACTTATAGTAATTCATGTTGGTAATTTGTTAAGTAATAGTGAAGTAATGTTGCAGAAATGCGTTTACCTTCTCCAGTTAAAAATGTCAAACAAAAACGTATGCAAGCATACTATAGAAGAGTTTTCTGCAGAGGAACATGCCTTAAACAAGCAATTATTTGAAATGAAGAGGAAAGGGCTGCATACATCATGCAAAAGATTTCCATGTCCAAGAATGCCCATGTAGCAGACAAATGCATGATATGTAGAGAAGAGGGAATATAAATGTATAAATTCAAGGATTATGTGGATTAAAATAAGGGTCGGATGTGAAAAGTGGGTCATAATAAGTGTGTATGCACCTGGAGAAGAGAGGAGTGTAGAGAGGAGAGAGTGATTTTGGGAGATGTTAAGCGAGTGTGTAGGAACCTTTGAGCCAAGTAAGAGAATGATTGTGGTAGGGAACCTAAATGCTAAAATAGGAGAAGCGTTTAAAGTGTGTGTGGTAGGTAAGTTTGGGGCACCAGGTGTAAATGATAATGGGGAGCATTTGATTGAACTTTGTATACAAAGGGGTTTGGTTATAGGTTACACACATTTTAAGAAAAAGAGGATAAATAAGTATACAAGATATGATATAAGGCGTAATGACAGTAGTTTGTTGGACTACGTATTGGTAGATAAAAGACTGTTCGATTGATATCCTCATCACTTAACACTTATCTATGTTCATTTTCAACTTTCTTCCTTTACACACCCTCCCAAACTCGTCCACTAACCTTTGCAACTTTAGAATCTTCCAAAAGCACAGTATCATCAGCAGAAAGTAACTGCTTCAACTTCCATTTTGTATTTGATTCCCCATAATTTAATCCCACCCCTCTTCCCAACACCCTAGCATTTACTTCTTCTACAACCCCATCTATAAATGAAATTAAGACATGTGCAACATCTGGGTATCTTTATTGTAGACGTTTCGTCATCCAGTGGCTTTGTCAACACAAATTCTGGACGTAATTTGAAGACAGTAGAACTATAATACAGAATATGAGGTAAATCAGTCCCTCAGCCTTGGAGTTGGTGTGAAGAGCACAGTAGTCGTGGAGGTTCTGGAGCAGAGGCATGGAGGCTGGCGCTTATATACTAACGTCAGGTGGAAAGGGGACGTCTAGCAGGCGAGGGCATAGTCACTGGTAGGCGGGATTCATAAGAACATAAGAACATAAGAAAGGAGGAACACTGCAGCAGGCCTGTTGGCCCATTCTAGGCAGGTCCTTCACATTCCATCCCACCAACAGAATATTTGTTCAACCTAATTTTCAATGCTACCCAAAAAATAAGCTTTGAAGATGGGTATTAATAAGGGGGATATAAATAAGGTCTTGAGGATATCTCTCCAAGAGAGAACCCGCAATAATGGATTCAAATTGGATAAGTTTAGATTTAGAAAGGATATAGGAAAATATTGGTTTGGAAATAGGGTAGTTGATGAGTGGAACAGTCTGCCTAGTAGGGTCATTGAAGCTATGACCTTGGGTAGTTTCAAATTTAGGTTGGATAAATTCATGAGTGAGAGGGGTTGGATTTGAGTGGGACTCGCACTTGAGGTAATAGAATCTTCAAAGCTTATTTCTTGGGTAGAATTGAAAATTAGGTTGGGCAATTATTCTGTTAGTGGGATGGATTGTGAAGGACCTGCCTAGTATGGGCCAACAGGCCTGCTGCAGTGTTCCTCCTTTCTTATGTTCTTATGTTCTTATGTTCATGTGCAATTCCCACTCAAATCCAACCCCTTTCACTCATGAATTTATCCAACCTAAATTTAAAACTACCCAAGGTCCTTGCTTCAATAACCCTACTAGGCAGACTGTTCCATTCATCAACTACCCTATTTCCAAACCAATACTTTCCTATATCCTTTCTAAATCTAAACTTATCTAACTTGAATCCATTATTGCGGGTTCTCTCTTGGAGAGATACCCTCAAGACCTTATTTATATCCCCTTTGTTAATACCCATTTTCCACTTGTATACCTCGATCATGTCTCCCCTCGACTTGGGGGTGGTGGTGAGCAGCAACCTTAGACCAAGACAGCAATGCCTAAGCGTACGTAATAAGGCAAATAGATTACTGGGATTTATATCAAGAAGTGTTAGCAACAGAAGTCAAGAGGTTATATTACAGCTTTATACATCATTAGTAAGGCCTCACCTAGATTACGCAGCTCAGTTCTGGTCTCCATATTACAGAATGGACATAAATTCGTTAGAAAACATTCATAAGAACATAAGAATGGAGGAACACTGCAGAAGGCCTACTGGCCCATACAAGGCAGGTCCTTATCAAAACCACCACTACCTAAAAATTTATTCCCGTACTCACGACACAAATCAAACCCAGCCCCTCCCACTCATATATTTGTCCAATCTCTTTTTAAAGCCACCCAAGGTCCTAGCCTCTATCACAGTACTCGGAAGATTGTTCCACGCATCTACAACTCTGTTCGAAAACCAGTACTTGCCTATGTCCTTTCTAAATCTAAATTTATCCAATTTAAATCCGTTATTTCTCGTTCTTACTTGGTTCGATATCCTCAGTATTTTATTAATATCTCCTTTGTTTATGCCCATCATCCACTTGTACACCTCGATGATATCTCCCCTCATTCTACGTCTCTCCAGAGAGTGGAGATTCAACGCTCTAAGTCTATCTTCATACGGGAGATTTCTTATACTGTAAATCATTTTAGTCATTCTTCTTTGTATGTTCTCCAATGAATCTATATCCATCCTGTAGTAAGGAGACCAAAACTGAGCTGCATAATCCAAATGAGGTCTCACTAGTGATGTATAGAGCTGTAAAATAACTTTTGGACTTCTGTTGCTTATACTTCTTGAAATAAATCCTAGTAATCTGTTAGCCTTATTGCGCACACTTAGGCACTGTTGTCTTGGCTTTAGATTTCTGCTTACCATGACTCCCAAGTCTTTTCACATTCTGTATGATCAAGCTCAACTTCACCTAGTTTATAAATTCGAGGGATATTTTCATTACCAACGACAAGCACCTTACACTTGTCCACATTGAACTTCATCTGCCACTTTTCAGACCAAGACATTAATTTATCCAAATCCTCCTGGAGTTCACTGTTATCCTCCTCAGAATGAATTATACGGCCTATTTTTGTATCATCAGCAAATTTACTCATGTCACTTGCAATTCCTTCATCAAGGTCATTAATGTAAATTATGAACAACAATGGGCCCAAAACTGGTCCTTGTGGAACGCCACTAGTGACAAATCCCCATTCAGATTTGACCCCATTAATGGAAACTCTCTGCTTTCTATTGGTAAGCCATGCCTCTATCCATGCTAGAACTTTACCTCCTATACCATGAGCTACGTAGAATGAGGGGAGACATGATCGAGGTATACAAGTGGAAAATGGGTATTAACAAAGGGGATATAAATAAGGTCTTGAGGATATCTCTCCAAGAGAGAACCCGCAATAATGGATTCAAGTTAGATAAGTTTAGATTTAGAAAGGATATAGGAAAGTATTGGTTTGGAAATAGGGTAGTTGATGAGTGGAACAGTCTGCCTAGTAGGGTTATTGAAGCTAGGACCTTGAGTAGTTTCAAATTAAGGTTGGATAAATTCATGAGTGAGAGGTTGGATTTGAGTGGGACTCGGCATGAGTGGGTAGAATTGTCAAAGCTTATTTCTTGGGTAGCATTGAAAATTGGGTTGAGCAAATATTCTGTTAGTGGGACGGATTGTGAAGGACCTGCCTAGTATGGGCCAACGGGCCTGCTGCAGTGTTCCTCCTTTCTTATGTTCTTATGTTCTTATGAATGTAATTTAAGGGTCTTCAATCTTTCTTCGTAGGAAGATTTCTAATGCTATGTATTAATTTAGTCATTCTACCTGAATGTTTTCTAACGAATTATGTCCATTCTGTAATATGGAGACCAGAACTGAGCTGCGTAATCTAGGTGAGCCACTATGATGTATAAGCTGTAATATACGTCTGGACTTCTGTTGCTAACACTCTTGATATAAATCCCAGTAATCTATTTGCCTTATTAACGCTAGCATTGCTATCTTGGTTTAAGGTTGCTGCTACCATCACCCCAAGTCCTTCTCCAATCTGTATGGCTAAGTTCTACGTTATTTAACTTATAAGTGCTTGGGTTATGGACACTCCCGAGCTTTAGAACTTTGCATTTATCTACATTGAACTGCATCTGCCATTTTCTGACCAGGAATTGAGTTTGTCTAAATCCTCCTGTAGTTCACTGACATCTACGTCTGAATCGATTATCCTACCTATCTTCGTGTCATCAGCGAATTTGCTCATATCACTAGAAATTCCCTCGTCAAGGTCATTTATATATTATAACAACAACGGGCCCAAAACCGATCCCTGAGGAACGCCACTTGTTACAGATCCCACTCCGATTTAACCCCATTTATGACACCCTCTGCTTCCTATTGGTGAGCTATGACTCGATCCATGACAACACTTTTCCCCCAATCCCCAATGCCATGAGCAGCCACTTTCTTTAACAGTCTCTGATGTGGTACTCTATCAAAAGCCTTACTAAAATCCAAATAAACGATATTGAATTCTTTATCATTATCAACTGCCTCAAAAGCCCCACTGCCCAATAAGCCTGACCTCAATTGTAGGCAAATTACTAGAGTCAATTATAGCTGATATTATTAGAAGCCATCTAGATAACCATAATTTGATTAATGATACCGCATGGATTCACGAGGGCCGTTCCTGCCTATCTAATTTATTAACCTTCTTCAGTAAAGCTTTTGAGGCTGTTGATCACGATAAAGAATTCGATATTGTTTATTTAGACTTTAGTAAGGCTTTTGATAAGTACCGCACCAGAGACTGTTAAAAAGTGGCAGCTCATGGCATTGGGGGAAAAGTGCTGTCATGGATCGAGTCATGGCTCACCAATAGAAGCAGAGAGTGTGCATAAATGGGGTTAAATCCGAATGGGGACTTGTAACAAGTGGTGTTCCACAGGGATCAGTCTTAGGCCCATTGTTATTTATAATATACAT
>WNWK01047579.1:0-13875 GCA_009830355.1 Cherax destructor | reverse complement strand
AATTTGATCACCTCACCTAGTTCTTCGTATTCAACTTTGGTTATCCCGATCTCTAGCAAACACAAAGATATTGTTTTTTGCTGGGTCCCTGGTCATGTTGATGTACAAGGCAATGAACAGGCAGACACTGCTGCACGGTCAGCAGTACATGACCTTCCAGTTTCATGTAGAGGTGTTCCATTCACGGACTATTTTGCAGTCATTGCTACCCACCTTCGCACCCGTTGGCAACAACGCTGGTCTGACCTGCTAAATAACAAACTTCATTCTTTTAAAACCCGAGTATAGGTTTCAGCTTCTTCTTGTCACCAATGTTGAGGTTGGAGACTACACTCCCCCGTCTTCCATCGGCCACACTCGCCTTACTCATGGGTATCTCATGGAGAGGCTCCCTGTCCCTCTCTGTGAGCATTGTCAGGTTCCAGTATCTGTTTGCCATATTCTGTTGGACTGTCCCACTATCAACGAGCACGCAGAATTTACCTCCAACGCGTCTTCACTCTGCGGCCCTTTCTTTCCCTTTCCCCTTCTTGCTGATGGACCCTCCTTTAATCCTGACTCTCATTGACTTTTGACAGCAATGACTTACTACACAAACTGAAGATTTACCTCTAGCTCTTCCCTCAGTCCCTGCTACCTCAATCTCTTACTACCCTCTATCCCTGCACTATCCATTACCCTGCTGTGCTCTATACCTTCCTAATCATCCCTCCCTCTTACTA
Organism: Cherax destructor; assembly: GCA_009830355.1. Classification (NCBI taxonomy): domain Eukaryota; kingdom Metazoa; phylum Arthropoda; class Malacostraca; order Decapoda; family Parastacidae; genus Cherax; species Cherax destructor. Next base: position 13,153 of record WNWK01047579.1, on the reverse strand, counting down.
CCCATTATCCCTGCATCCTACCCTGCCGTGCACTGTATAACCCTTGTGGTTTAGCGCTTCTTTGATTACAATAATAATAAAAAGTTGATATTTTTGTTTTTGTTAAGAAAATGTATAGTTGAATATCAATGTCTGGTTATGATTATTGTCTTATACGTACATATTTATTTTGCAGATTGATGATGTTCCTTTCACAGTAAGAAGTTAGCTGATGGCAAAATACAGTGGAAGGAAGTAACTGACAAATGGCAAGTTCATTGCACAAGAGACCACCAAATAAAAATTAATATGCATCTGTAACAGTTAATGTTTTAATGAATGTAATGAAATAAAATTTCATTATTCAGGAAAGAAAATAATTGGATCATAAAAAATTTAATTTGCTGGTATAATTTAGATGTCATCAGTTTAGATATAAATACTTCACATTCAATATTAGACATAATTTTATCAGGCATTTCAATTTGTTTTGGATTTTTTAAGGGCTATAGTGTTAGATATCTGTTAATGTAGATGTAGCAATGTTAATAGGGATAAGGAACTACTCAAGAATCTGGGAAAGTTTATCACCATACTTCAGAAACGTGTAACTAGGCAAACCTGAAATAAGTTTTGTGGGTAGAGTATTTATAAAATTAATGTTTTTACATTTTCTGCATTATAAATGATATGCCAGCCTCTTAGTCTTTTATTTTGACCTGAGTGAATACAGTTGACCATTGGTTAATAAGGTAGTTATGTTCCTGAAAATCTCCTCTTCTTTCAACAAACCAGCCATATCCCACCAAGGCAGGGTGGCCCAAAAGACACAACAATAGTTTTTCCTTTTAAATTTAGTATATATATACAGGAGAAGGGGTTACTAGCCCTTGTCCTGGCATTTTGGGTCTCTTAAGCACACTGGCCCCTGTGGTTTAGCGCTTCTTGATTATAATAATAAGACACACGGCTTATTAAGGAAGAATTCTGTTCCACTTCCCATGTAGAAAAAAATAGAATTACTAGAGGTGACACAGAAAACTGCATCTAGTATACACCATCAAGACAGCCGTGACCCTAGGTCAGCTAGGCAAGACGAAGCAATCTTGTAGCTCTATTTCACCCTTCTTTAGCAGTTTCAAGATGCCTTCAACAAACCTTCACCATCCTTCTGGCTTATCTGGATAAAACCAAGGAAGGACTCTCTAACACAGACTTTTCCTCTCAAAATCAATTTCCACCTACCTCACTATTTCTGACATCTGCTCACAATGTTCCTGATCAAGATTCAAGTCGATCATGAGACCATAGTACTTGGCTTTACGAATGCTTCTCAGTAAACTGGCAAACAGTGGATGCCATCATGTGGATGAATTCGTTTTGGGTACCTGGTGAAAGATAAGACGGGATTCAGGATTAATTTCCACATGAATGACGTGTTCTTTCATGACAGGGTCAAAGAAGATGGCTAGTAGTTTCAGGAAGCCAAGGAAATTTCCACATTGAGTCATCGTCCAGCTGAGCTTCCCTGTGTCCTCGCAAAGTCAGGTTCTGAGTCTTAAGGAATTTTATGCAGTGAAGGATTCTCAAGATATCATGCCACTTCTGCTTTTCTTTCTCAATCTATGACAAGTTCCACATCAGTAACAACTGTTTTCAGCTAAATATCTTTCCACTGTGTGAAGCACTCCCAATGATTCTTAACATTTTCATGAACACTAATCCTTTCAGGTGCTTTCCACTGGTTGAATCCACTTTCCTGCTCCAATGAGGATTGATGGACTGACCGGGAATAGAGAAGACAACAGATACAAAATGCAGACTTTTTTTAGGAGGAGGATACAGCCATGAGTGAGTAACTTCCTCACCACGACCATGTCCCAATTTCTTCTTGAACCAAGTTTGTTCATTGAGTGTATTGGTAGAAAAGGCCCCTCACTTCTGGAAATACAGTGGACCTCCGAGTAATGAGCAAAATTCATTCCAGAAGCCTGCTCAAGTGCCATTACCGAACGAATTTACTCCCTTAAGAAATAATGTCAAGTAGGTTAGTCCATTTCAGACCCCCAAAAATACACTTACAAAAGCACTTACAATATTATACTTACATAATTGTACGATTTCCGGGGTGCTTGTTACTCGGGGTCCACTGTACTTGAACCCAGCATTATGACTTTTGTTCTCAATGTCAGGCAGAATTGCTTTTCCAGTATCCTTGTCGAACTTCAGAAGTCCAATGTCATTCTGTTCAGTCACTTGTATGACAGTTAGAGGCTCTTCGACACCATCCAGTTCACTAGGTTCAGTGTCGTTAGGTTCAATCTCGTCAGGTAAAAATCTCATCAATAAACTCAACATCACCTCCACTACCACCTTGGTTTTTCCTGCCATGTTCATGTTATCTCTGGCAGTCTCACTTTTAATCTCGTTATACTAGGATTTATCCAACTTTACTTCCTCCTCGACTTGTGACGCATTTGTACTTGATCCACCATCTGATTCTAACATCTGTAGCAAGTGCAGGCGACTCCATGAAATGTGTGGAACAACTTGTTCCAGGCTTTTCAAAGAAGGGCATGAAAAACTTGCTTGACTTCTTGGCTTCCTCCACCAACTTTCTTCTCTTGTGTCCTTCAGCTCCACTTTCCTTCATGAAGAAACATTTCATGGTCTTTTTATACGGTGCTCTGAAATAAGGAAGTGACTTAATCTTCTTTCTTTCAACACGTTGGCCGTTTCCCACCGAAGCGGGGTGGCCCAAAATGAAAAACGAAAGTTTTCCCTTTTACATTTAGTAATATATACAGGAGAAGGGGTTACTAGCCCCTTGCTCCCGGCATTTTAGTCGCCTCTTACGACACGCATGGCTTACGGAGGAAGAATTCTGTTCCACTTCCCCATGGAGATAAGAGGAAATAAGAACAAGAACTAGTAAGAAAATAGAAGAAAACCCAGAGGGGTGTGTATATATATATGCTTGTACATGAATGTGTAGTGTGACCTAAGTGAAGTAGAAGTAGCAAGATGTACCTGAAATCTTGCATGTTTATGAGACAGAAAAAAGACACCAGCAATCCTACCATCATGTAAAACAATTACAGGCTTTCGTTTTACACTCACTTGGCAGGACGGTAGTACCTCCCTGGGTGGTTGCTGTCTACCAACCTACTACCTAGGTGACTTAATAAGAACATTAAATTTCACAGATTTTGCACAAAATTCAAGACTACCTCCCTAGTTTGCACAGGAGAAAGGTCATACTGCCAGTTGGCACTGTGCAGTGGTATGTGGTCATGTAGCTCCCAGCACTATATTTTTACCTAATAATTTGTAAGTGGTTTAACAATCTAGCCATCCTAGTGCTTCTCACCTATGCTAATCAGACAGATCATACATTTGAAGTAAATTCTTTTTTCACTAACCAAGGATAGCTTGTCTGACTTTAATAGAAACTAATCAGTGGCACCCCCCCCCTTCAAATGGCACCAAAGGCACCTACCATACCTTAGGTATGCCAAATCATACTGAGCACATCTGAGGCTCACATCAACCAAATAATTGTTGCAGCATATGAGTGCCTGGAAAAACTAACAATAGTGTTTCGACATCTAAGTAAGGAATCATTCACAACACCGTACACCATGTATGTCAGGCCAATACTAGAGTATGCAGCACCGGTATGGAACCCACACCTGGTCAAATATGTCAAGAAAGAGAAAGTGCAAAGGTTTGCAACAAGACTAGTCCCGGAGTTAGGAGGTAATATATATATAGTGGTACCTCAAGTTACGATGGTCCCCAAAATCGCCCTTTTATGTAAGTTTATTTTTAAATGCTTTTGTAGGTATATTTTGGGGGTGTAAAAGGACTAGTCTATTTTACATTATTCCTTATGGGGATAAATTCGTTTGGTAATGGCACTTGAACAGCATTCTCGAACGAAAAATATGTAACTCGAGGTACCACTGTATATATATATATATATATATATATATATATATATATATATATATATAATATAGGTAGTAGGTTGGTAGACAGCAACCACCCAGGGAGGTACTACCGTCCTGCCAGGTGACTGTGAAACAGAAACCTGAAACTGTTTTACATGATGGTAGGATTGCTGGTGTCTTTTTTGTCTCATAAACACGCTGGATAACAGGTATATCTAGCTACTTCTACTTACACTTTAGGTCACACTACACTGGCATACACATGCCCCGGTGGCCCAGTGGTAAAGCTCTTGCTTCACGCACGGAGGGGCCGGGTTCAAATCCCGTGGGGCAGAAACATTTCTGAAGTGTTTCCCAAAACACATACACACACATACATACAACAGGCCTAGTGTCTAATTGACATGTGCCTAGGACAAATGGTAACTAACATACACACATCTAGGTTTTCTTCTTTTCTTAATAGCTCTTGTTCTTTTTATTTTCTCTATTGTCCATGGGGAAGTGGAAAGAATCTTTCCTCTGTAAGCCATGCGTGTCGTATGAGGCGACTAAGATGCCGGGAGCAATGGGCTAGTAACCCTTCTCCTGTACAAATCTACTAAAAACGAGAAGAAGAAAAACTTTATAAAACTGGGTTGTCTGAATGTGCGTGGATGTAGTGCGGATGATAAGAAAGAGATGATTGCCGATGTTATGAATGAAAAGAAGTTGGATGTCCTGGCCCTAAGCGAAAGCTGAAGGGGGTAGGAGAGTTTCAGTGGGGAGAAATAAATGGGATTAAGTCAGGAGTATCTGAGAGAGTTAGAGCTAAGGAAGGGGTAGCAATAATGTTGAAGGATCAGTTATGGAAGGAAAAGATGGAATATAAATGTGTAAATTCAAGGATTATGTGGATTAAAATAAGGGTCGGATGCGAAAAGTGGGTCATAATAAGCGTGTATGCACCTGGAGAAGAGAGGAGTGTAGAGGAGAGAGAGAGATTTTGGGAGATGTTAAGCGAATGTATAGGAACTTTTGAACCAAATGAGAGAGTAATTGTGGTAGGGACCTAAATGCTAAAGTGGGAGAAACATGCAGAGAGGGTGTAGTAGGTAAGTTTGGGGTGCCAGGTGTAAATGATAATGGGAGCCCTTTGATTGAACTTTGTATAGAAAGGGTTTAGTTATAGGTAATACATATTTTAAGAAAAAGAGGATAAATAAGTATACAAGATATGATGTAGGGCGTAATGACAGTAGTTTGTTGGACTATGTATTGGTAGATAAAAGATTGTTGAGTAGACTTCAGGATGTACATGTTTATAGAGGGGCCACAGATATATCAGATCACTTTTTAGTTATAGCTACAGTGGGAGTAAAAGGTAGATGGGATACAAGGAAAATAGAATCAGTAAGTAAAAGAGAGGTGAAGGTTTATAAACTAAAAGAGGAGGCAGTTAGGGTAAGATATAAACAACTATTGGAGGATAGATGGGCTAGTGAGAGTGTAGGCAATGGGGTCGAAAATGTATGGGGTAGATTTAAAATGTAGTGTTAGAGTGTTCAGCAGAAGTTTGTGGTTACAGGCGAGTGGGTGCGGAGGAAGAGGAGCGATTGGTGGAATGATGATGTAAAGAGAGTAGTAAGGAGAAAAAGTTAGCATATGAGAGGTTTTACAAAGTAGAAGTGATGCAAGGAGGGAAGAGTATATGGAGAGAAAAGAGAGGTTAAAAGAGTGGTGAAGCAATGTAAAAGAGAGCAGATGAGAGAGTGGGTGAGATGTTATCAGCAAATTTTGTTGAAAATAAGAAAAGTTTTGGAATGAGATTAATAAGTTGAGGAAGCCTAGAGAACAAATGGATTTGACAGTTAAAAATAGGAGAGGAGAGTTATTAAATGGAGAGTTAGAGGTATCGGGAAGATGGAGAGAATATTTTGAGGATTTGTTAAATGTTGATGAAGACAGGAAGCTGTGATTTCGTGTGTAGGGCAAGGAGGAATAACATCTTGTAGGAGTGTGGAAGAGCCAGTTGTGGGTGTAGGGAAGTTCGTGAGGCAGTGGGTAGAATGAAAGGGGTAAGGCAGCTGGGATTGATGGGATAAAGATAGAAATGTTAAAAGCAGGTGGGGATATAATTTTGGAGTGGTTGGTGCTATTATTTAATAAATGTATGGAAGAGGGTAAGGTACCTAGGATTGGCAGAGAGCGTGTATTGTTCCTTTGTATAAAGGCAAAGGGACAAAAGAGAGTGCAAAAATTATAGGGGAATAAGTCTGTTGAGTGTACCTGGTAAAGTGTATGGTAGAGTTATTATTGAAAGAATTAAGAGTAAAACAGAAAGCAGGATAACAGATGAACAAGGGGCTTTAGGAAAGGTAGGGGTGTGTAGACCAAGTGTTTACAGTGAAACATATAGGTGAACAGTATTTGGATAAGGGTAAAGATGTTTTTGTGGCATTTATGGATTTGGAAAAGGCGTATGATAGGGTAGATAGGGGCAATGTGCCAGATGTTGCAGGTGTATGGAATAGGAGGAAGGTTACTGAAAGCAGTGAAGAGTTTTATGAGGATAGTGAGGCTCAGGTTAGAGTGTGTAGGAGGGAAGGGACTATTTCCCAGTAAAAGTGGGCCTTAGACAAGGATGTGTGATGTCACCGTGGTTGTTCAATATATTTATAGATGGGGTTGTAAGAGAAGTGAATGCGAGGGTCTTGGCAAGAGGTGTTGGGCTAAAAGATAAAGAAGCAAATACAAAGTGGGAGTTGTCACAGTTGCTTTTTGCTGATGACACTGTGCTTTTGGGAGATTCTGAAGAGAAGCTGCAGAGGTTGGTGGATGAATTTGGTAGGGTGTGTAAAAGAAGAAAATTGAAAGTGAATATAGGAAAGAGTAAGGTGATGATGATAACAAAAAGAATAGGTGACGAAAGATTGGATATCAGATTGGAGGGAGAGAGTATGGAGGAGGTGAATGTATTCAGATATTTGGGAGTGGACATGTCGGCGGATGGGTCTATGAAGGATGAGGTGAATCATAGAATTGATGAGGGGAAAAGGGTGAGTGGAGCACTTCGGAGTCTGTGGAGACAAAGAACCTTGTCCATGGAAGTAAAGAGGGGAATGTATGAGAGTATAGTTATACCAACGCTCTTATATGGGTGTGAAGCATAAGAACATAAGAAAGGAGGAACACTGCAGCAGGCCTGTTGGCCTATACTAGGCAGGTCCTTCACAATCCGTCCCACTAACAGAATATTTGCTCAACCCAATTTTCAATGCTACCCAAGAAATAAGCTTTGACAATTCTACCCACTCATGCGCGAGTCCCACTCAAATCCAACCCCTCTCACTCATGAATTTATCCAACCTAAATTTGAAACTACCCAAGGTCCTAGCTTCAATAACCCTACTAGGCAGACTGTTCCACTCATCAACTACCCTATTTCCAAACCAATACTTTCCTAAATCCTTTCTAAATCTAAACTTATCTAACTTGAATCCATTATTGCGGGTTCTCTCTTGGAGAGATATCCTCAAGACCTTATTTATATCCCCTTTGTTAATACCCATTTTCCACTTGTATACCTCGATCATGTCTCCCCTCGTTCTACGTCTTACAAGTGAATGTAATTTAAGGGTCTTCAATCTTTCTTCGTAAGGAAGATTTCTAATGCTATGTATTAATTTAGTCATTCTACGCTGAATGTTTTCTAACGAATTTATGTCCATTCTGTAATATGGAGACCAAAACTGAGCTGCGTAATCTAGGTGAGGCCTTACTAATGATGTATAAAGCTGTAATATAACCGCTGGACTTCTGTTGCTTACACTTCTTGATATAAATCCCAGTAATCTATTTGCTTTATTTCTTACGGTTAGGCATTGCTGACTTGGGTGATGAATGTTGCAACGAGGAGAAGGCTGGAGGCAGTGGAGATGTCATGTCTGAGGTCAATGTGTGGTGTGAATATAATGCAGAGAATTCGGAGTTTGGAAATTAGGAGGAGGTGCTGGATTACCAAAACGATTGTCCAGAGAGCTGAGGAGGGGTTGTTGAGGTGGTTTGGACATGTAGAGAGAATGGAACGAGACAGAGTGACTTCGAGAGTGTATAAATCTGTAGTGGAGGGAAGGCGGGTAGGGGTCGGCCTAGGAAAGGTTGGAGGGAGGGGTAAAGGAAGTTTTGTGTGCGAGGGCTTGGACTTCCAGCAAGCATGTGTGAGCGTATTTGATAGGAGTGAATGGAGGCATATGGTTTTTAATACTTGACGTGCTGTTGGAGTGTGAGCAAAGTAACATTTATGAAGGGATTCAGGGAAACCGGCAGGCCGGACTTGAGTTCTGGAGATGGGAAGTACAGTGCCGGCACTCTGAAGGAGGGGTGTTAATGTTGCAGTTTTATAACTGTAGTGTAAAGCACCCTTCTGGCAAGACAGTGATGGAGTGAATGATGATGAAAATTTTTCTTTTTCAGGCCACCCTGCCTTGGTGGGAATCGGCCAATGTGTTAATAAATATATATATATATATATATATATATATATATATATATATATATATATATATAGTTATGACATTTATTAAAGGAATCGTTTCGCCACGTGTGACTTCTACCTTCTTCAGTCCTAATACAGAGGCAGCTCTAAAGCAAAAGACTTGTATATTGAAGTGGGGTTGGTGAGGTGAAATTAGGTAGGGAGGCGGGTAGGCAGTGTACGTGGGTTAGTGTCATCTGACGTATGTGTCTAGACTGGATAACAATTTATTAGCTAAATGTTTGGAGACACCGAAGTTGCCTGAAATACGTATTATGGTGTTTACGACAGGCATTTCTGCAGACGGAAATACATAGAAGCCTTCCCTATAGCTATCTCAAACACCATTCTACTAGAAGTACGCTTGCATTGTATGATACACTGGGGTAAGGGTCAAATGTTTGTAAAATACAGTCATGAGGAAGTCAGACTTGTGTTTCATAGTTTACGTTCTTGTAAACAAATTCACACAATACATACAAGGGGAAAACAGATAAATCAACATTTGAAGTTATCCCCGATTCCCCCAGCGATAATTATTTACTAATAATACAACGGCACATAGTGATAGGTGGTGACTATAGGCTAGCTTAGACGGAAAAGTCAATATGGATTGGTTGAGGCATGGCTTAAAGAGATGTGCGTGGGGGTAGATTATTTGATAGTATGTATGTATGTACATAATATAATATAATATATATATATATATATATATATATATATATATATATATATATATATATATATATATATATATATACCAATAAGTATATTTTATTACATAATATGGTACAAAAGATTTAAGAGATACATTGTTGATATAAAGATGGCATATACAGTACACGAGGTGTGAGAGATACATGTCTAGTACATATTGTTACATGTTTGTCACTGATTATAATGCGAAAATCTCATCCAGCTCTTCCGAGCTGGGGCGTGCCCAGAATACAGCATGCATTACCCTCTGAACAGCAGCGCTGAGTCGCTGAAACAGAAAACTAGCTGCCCTGGGATCCCTAGTAACCCTGTTGAGTCTTTTGCCTAGCTCCTTGAGGAACTTAGATGGACTCTTTCCCATGATAAAAATATATATATATATATATATATATATATATATATATATATATATATATATATATATATATATTTGTGTGTGTGTTTTCTTTCACATCTTTGCGTTATCACAATACCCTGTACAACCCCAGACGTTGTATGACACCTAAGGGACTAGCGCTTCCCCATGTATGCACTAACATACCTTTATTTCACTAAAATTATTTTACGTTTTAAAAGAACGCAGTGGCTGCGATCATTGTTGTATTTCGCTAAATGCTGCTGGCTGTATATGACATTGGTTTCTGTTATAACTACCTAATATTATTAATTAAACATAAACTTGTTCCCGGATTTTTTATTTTGCTAAGTTTATTTACAGTGGAAGAGAGAGTTGAGATTTACCATATGATCAAGACAGCTAATTTTGAAGAGGTTTTGATTTTTTAGATTCACAGAGCAATAAATTAAGTGTTTTGATTTTATTTACTTTTATAGAAGAGAGAACTGGGTATGATGGTAAGATGCAGAGCATGGCGGGTCTGGCGTTTATACAATCAATATGGTGTAATGTAGACTCGTTGCTGTGTGAGGTGGAGCGGTTGAGCCTCCCTGGGCCTGGTGGGTCGCGAAATAAGGCAAGAAGCGTAGTAGTTGTGATGAGAGTTCCCTAGGACACACACCTGTGCTGGCACGGGGCAATACACCTGTTTATATACTCCATTACCCTTTTACTTTCGTCAGAAGCTGTCCATATAAATTTTAGAAATTGTGGGTGGTCAATAAAATTCACCACGATGTCTATCATCATAGACGGTAAGTAATGAACCATATTTTAATTTACTCAGAGTACAGTATTATATAAAATATACCATTTAAGATAAATATGTTCCTTCATCTGTAGCGTGTACATTTACTTAATTAGTCATTCGATATTTCAGAAGAGGAGTTCAAGGAGAAACTTATCCGGAACATGAAGAAGGAGGTAAGTTTAACAGTTTCGTCATGTTTTGTTTTGACCTGTGCACACCCAGACATATGGGAGGACTTGTCATTATGCTCGAGTGTGATCATTGTTGTCGCCAGGGTAACATGTTAGCTTGGTGCTAACACCTTCACTTGTAATAGAACAGACAACACTCCTGCCAGCAGACTATATTGCTACCAGCAGAGAACATTGTTACCAGCAGGCAACACTGCTACCAACAGACAACATTGTTACCAGCAGGCAACACTGCTACCAGCAGAGAACATAGTTACCAGCAGGCAACACTGCTACCAACAGACAACATTGTTACCAGCAGGCAACACTGCTACCAGCAGAGAACATAGTTACCAGCAGGCAACACTGCTACCAACAGACAACATTGTTACCAGCAGGCAACACTGCTACCAGCAGAGAACATAGTTACCAGCAGGCAACACTGCTACCAACAGACAACATTGTTACCAGCAGGCAACACTGTTACCAGCAGAGAACATTGTTACCAGCAGGCAACACTGCTACCAGCTGGAAACACTGTTACCAGCAGACAACACTGCTACCAGCAAGAAACAGTTACCAGCAGGCACCACTGCTACCAGCAGGAAACATTGTTACCACCAGGTTATACTGCTGCCAGCAGGCTACACTGCTGCCAGCAGGCTACACTGCTGCCAGCACGCAACACTGCTACCAGAAGGCTAAACCTGGTTGTATATGTCGCATGTTATAACATTGTGAGCGCTTGACAAGCACTAGGCTACACATTGTGAGAGCTTGACAAGCACTAGGCTACACATTGTGAGCGCTTGACAAGCACTAGGCTACACATTGTGAGAGCTTGACAAGCACTAGGCTACACATTGTGAGCGCTTGACAAGCACTAGGCTACACATTGTGAGAGCTTGACAAGCACTAGGCTACACATTGTGAGCGCTTGACAAGCACTAGGCTACACATTGTGAGCGCTTGACAAGCACTAGGCTACACATTGTGAGAGCTTGACAAGCATTAGGCTACACATTGTGAGAGCTTGACAAGCACTAGGCTACACATTGTGAGACCTTGACAAGCACTAGGGTACACATTGTGAGCGCTTGACAAGCACTAGGCTACACATTGTGAGAGCTTGACAAGCATTAGGCTACACATTGTGAGAGCTTGACAAGCACTAGGCTACACATTGTGAGAGCTTGACAAGCACTAGGGTACACATTGTGAGCGCTTGACAAGCACTAGGCTACACATTGTGAGAGCTTGACAAGCACTAGGGTACACTTAGTGAAAGCTTGAAAAGCACTAGGCAACACATTGTGAGCGCTTGACAAACACTAGGCTACACATTGTGAGAGCTTGACAAGCACAAGGCTACACATTGTGAGTGACAAGCACTAGGCTACACCTTGTGAGTGACAAGCACTAGGCTACACATTGTGAGAGCTTGACAAGCACTAGGCTACACCTTGTGAGTGACAAGCACTAGGCTACACCTTGTGAGTGACAAGCAACTAGGTTGCACATTGTGAACGTTTGACAAGCACCGGGCTACACAAAGAGTGCTTGACAAACAGTTTGGTCACACCTTGTGAGTGCTTGACAAACACTAGATCACACCTTGTGAATGCTTGACAAACACTAGGTCATACCTTGTGAGTGCTTGACAAACACTAGGTCACACCATGTGAGTACTTGACAAACACTAGGTCACACCTCATGAGTGCTTGACAAACACTAGGTCACACCATGTGAGTACTTGACAAACACTAGGTCACACCTCGTGAGTGCTTGACAAACACTAGGTCACACCTTGTGAGTACTTGACAAACACTAAGTCACACCTTGTGAGTGCTGGACAAACACAAGGTCACACCTTGTGAGTGCTTGATAGACACAAGGTCACACCTTGTGAGTGCTTGATATACATTAGGTCACCTTGTGAGTGCTTGACAAACACTAGGTCACACCATGTGAGTGCTTGATATACACTAGGTCACACCATGCAGTGCTTGACATGCACTAGGTCACACCTTATGAGTACTTGACATATACTAGGTCACACCTTGTGAGTGCATGATATACACTAGGTCACACCTTATGAGTGCTTGATATACACTAGGCCACACATTCAAATAACTAAAATTATGTTTATTTCATGTTAAACCTTCAAGAGGGTTGAGGGTTGACTTGATCATGTTAAGCGGCTTTGATCCTTGGATTTGGAGCTGCCCTTCCGTTGGATCAAACCGATTTTTTCACATCCCCCAAACGCTGTAAGACTCTTACGGGTTTAGCGTATTTCTATGAATCCATAATTATTTATGATTTGATGTAAGATATATATATATATATATATATATATATATATATATATATATATATATATATATATATATATACATATGTATATACTATATATATATATATATATATATATATATATATATATATATATATATATATATATATATATATATATATATATATATATATATATATATATATATATATATATATATATATATATATATATATATATATATATATATATATATATATATATATATATATATATATATATATATATATATATATATATATATATATATATATATATATAATATTATATATATATATATATATATATATATATATATATATATATAATATATA
>WNWK01047578.1:0-13875 GCA_009830355.1 Cherax destructor | reverse complement strand
TGGTTTTTGAATCTCTTCATAAGTTACCTTGCTCACACTCCATCAATACAACAAATAATAAAAAACACATGTCTTCACTCACTATTTAACATGCTCACACATGATGTCTGTTGGATGATCCTATTTTGCTCCATCCTCTAGATATCGAAACTACTTCAAAATCCCTCTCGGGGCTGACACAGCATTTCCACTGTCCCCAGCCTCCCCCTGCAAAACATTTAAACCCATGCTTTAGACCCATACAGCTGTTGGTACTTCTTCTTCTTTCAACAAACCGCCATATCCCACGGGAGGCAGGGGGGATAAAGGTCTGAAAAATTTCCCCTTTTTGCCTCCATAGATAATGTTTTTTGTCTCCACAAATGCCTCAATGAACCACCTATATGCTCCTCATGCTGACTAATGCCTGGCATTAGTAAATAGTCTTCAACTCAACCTTGCTTAAAATGTGCATACTATGGTCTCTACAGTAATATACTCCCCAAAATTGCCATTTCCTTAAATTTGTATCAAATATAATGTATTTTTCTAAAACTACCAGTAGTAGTAGTATTATACAGTCAACCCTCAGTTATCGCCGGTAATCCGTCCAGAGGGTCCGTCGATCACCGGTTTGGTCGATTTCCGATTCTAATTTCCCCATAAGAAATAATGGAAAAAAATTAATCCGTTCCAGACATCCAAAAGTATTAAAATAAAATATTTTTAGAACTTTTTGACATTAAATTACACAATTTTATGACAAATAAAGAAATAATAGTACAATAACATGTCACTTACATTTATTAAAGAGTTGTTGATGTGTGCAAGACGGGAGGAGGAGAGGATGGAGTAGTATAGTGTTTGAAGGGAATCTTCCATTAACACTGCAGGTGCAAGTTCTTTCTGGGGTTACTGGCCTTTTCTTGAATGCTACACTGCATGAATGCTACACTCCTGCATGAATGCTACACTCCCTGCATGAATGCTACACTCCCTGCATGAATGCTACACTCCTGCATGAATGCTACACTCCCTGCATGAATGCTACACTCCCTGCATGAATGCTACACTCCCTGCATGAATGCTACACTCCCTGCATGAATGCTACACTCCCTGCATGAATGCTACACTCCCTGCATGAATGCTACACTCCCTGCATGAATGCTACACTCCTGCATGAATGCTACACTCCCTGCATGAATGCTACACTCCCTGCATGAATGCTACACTCCCTGCATGAATGCTACACTCCCTGCATGAATGCTACACTCCCTGCATGAATGCTACACTCCCTGCATGAATGCTACACTCCCTGCATGAATGCTACACTCCCTGCATGAATGCTACATCCCTGCATGAATGCTACACTCCCTGCATGAATGCTACACTCCCTGCATGAATGCTACACTCCCTGCATGAATGCTACACCCATGAATGCTACACTCTGCATGAATGCTACACTCCCTGCATGAATGCTACACTCCTGCATGAATGCTACACTCCCTGCATGAATGCTACACTCCCTGCATGAATGCTACACTCCCTGCATGAATGCTACACTCCCTGCATGAATGCTACACTCCCTGCATGAATGCTACACTCCCTGCATGAATGCTACACTCCCTGCATGAATGCTACACTCCCTGCATGAATGCTACACTCCCTGCATGAATGCTACACTCCCTGCATGAATGCTACACTCCCTGCATGAATGCTACACTCCCTGCATGAATGCTACACTCCCTGCATGAATGCTACACTCCCTGCATGAATGCTACACTCCCTGCATGAATGCTACACTCCCTGCATGAATGCTACACTCCCTGCATGAATGCTACACTCCCTGCATGAATGCTACACTCCCTGCATGAATGCTACACTCCCTGCATGAATGCTACACTCCCTGCATGAATGCTACACTCCCTGCATGAATGCTACACTCCCTGCATGAATGCTACACTCCCTGCATGAATGCTACACTCCCTGCATGAATGCTACACTCCTGCATGAATGCTACACTCCCTGCATGAATGCTACACTCCCTGCATGAATGCTACACTCCCTGCATGAATGCTACACTCCCTGCATGAATGCTACACTCCCTGCATGAATGCTACACTCCCTGCATGAATGCTACACTCCCTGCATGAATGCTACACTCCCTGCATGAATGCTACACTCCCTGCTACACTCTTTACCACAGGCTTGGCACTAGGAGCTTTCTTGAGGCCCATGGTGGCTTATTTAGCAGTTGCAAGCACTAAAAACAGTGGAATAATGACAATATACTGGTATGAATGCGTGGGTGGTGGTCGCTCGCTTGTAAACAATAACACAGTGAGTGCCTGGGCGCCCAGCTGGGCCACGGGCCACGCGTACGCGTCCGGGACGAATCGCCGACTCTGAGCGGCTTGTCTATTATCGAGCCAAAATTCTCATTAAAAAACCTGTCTAACACTGATTTAGACGATCTCTGACGCCGTCTATAACTGGGGGTTGACTGTATTGTACTTTGTGATGCAGGACCACTCATTAAAATTTACAGTACTGTAATAAATTTCCACTTACCGGTAAACTAGTTAACTTAATCATTCGTCTGTCATATATTCTTATGTAAGGGTCGCTGGCTCCAACTGCAAGTATTTCAGGACGAGTTGGGTTAACAGTTATGCACTTGCATTCTGCAGTACGACCAGTATGGCATCGGAGGTTGATTAATACATTGTTTATTTGTGAATTGCACGTGTGGGGAGCTCGCATATCGTACAACCTGAAACGTGTAATCCATCTCATTAGTTACGCACACAATAAAATTTGGAGGTCAATTAATAGTCTTGAGAGTAAGAAACAAGATTCACAATCAGACCAACAACAATTGACACTGTCAAAGAAAAAAAAATCACTCTGGGAATAAGAACCTTATTGTAGACGATTTGCTCATTAACCCTTTCGGGGTTATGGTCGTACAAGTACGTTTTATGCACTGTGGTTATTGACGTATACTAGTACGCCTAAATTCTAGCGCCCTCAAATCAAGCAGAAACAGGCTGTTAGGCCTAGATGTGATAGAATGGGTCTGTGCGGTCAATGTGCGCAGTATAAAAAAATTCCTGCACCACACAGTGCATAATGAGGGAAAAACTCTGACCGTGTTTTTGGTTTAAAACAGCGACTATT
Organism: Cherax destructor; assembly: GCA_009830355.1. Taxonomy (NCBI): domain Eukaryota; kingdom Metazoa; phylum Arthropoda; class Malacostraca; order Decapoda; family Parastacidae; genus Cherax; species Cherax destructor. Next base: position 10,716 of record WNWK01047578.1, on the reverse strand, counting down.
TTCGTATGGTATTTATTGTTGTATTCTGTTTTCTTGGTCTCATTTGATAGAATGGAAGATATATTACAGAAATAGAGATGATTTTGATTGGTTTGACAATAACAAGTACCTTGAAATTGAGCTCAAAGTAGCGAAAATGTTCGATTTTTGACGATGTTCAAGAGTAAACAAATCACACCATGCGTCCAATACACAACAACTGGCGAGTCTAATATTCATGCACAAGTGCTCTGATAATATTTATACCATTTTTACAATGATGCAGTTGTATACATAACAATAAATCTTCTATTTTTTTGTGAGAATAAAAATTCAAAATGGAAAGCAAAAGTAATGTAAGAGGGGCCTGGAGACGTGACTAATGAACAGAGAAGATGTTATTTTAGTGCCAGGAATGTCTGTCTTGTTTATTATGGATCCTATTTTGAAATTGGCATCGTTTGAAATTTGTGTGAAATTGGCCAAATTGCCATTTTCTGACCACTATTTTGGGTAGTTGAAATTGGTAAATAGGCGGTTTCTTGTACTCAATCGATAGAAGAAATGGAGTTCTAGCGAAATAGCTATAATTTTAGTAGACTGAAACATTGGAATGTGCCGAAAATAGGCTCAAAGTGGGCGAAATCGCGTATGCGTAAGTGTCATGGCTACCGCTAACTTCGCGAAAGCATAATTCCGTTAGTTTTCGATCAAATTTCATAATTTTTGTGGCGTTATGATTGGAAAGATTCTCTATCATTCCTAAGAAAAATAATTTTTTTTTTTTTTTAAATTCGTGGACCCTGAGAACGAGTTTCAGAGACCCCTTGGACTCCCAAAGGGTTAAGAGTTTTCTTAACCCTTAAACTGTCCACACGTAGATATACGTTCACTGCGAAAGTGACCGAACGTATATCTACGTTTTATTTTACATTCGTTCAAATTTAGCGCAATAGGCCTGAGTCGCCTAGACATGAGAGAATGGGTCTGCCCCCTCAGTGTGCGCAGTATGAAAAATCGGGACGCCAGGGTACCGCATGGTAGCCCCAGTTAGTTTCAGCTCCATCTTGGGTCAACATCATGGCACACCCCGTGATTCACTCACGCGCGTCGTATTAGCACTCTACTATTCTCGAAAGTGATAGAGAACGCGAGCTTAGTGGATTTGACAGTGATATAGCCACTAATAATCAAGGAAGTAGTGAAACTATTGATGACAACCCAGATGACCCTCAGCCCATCACCTCTGGGGTGGCCAGTGTGGCCATACCAGACCCTCAGCCCAGCACATCTGGTGTGGCCAGTGTGGCCACAGACCTCAGCCCAGCACCTCTGGGGTTGCTAGTGTTACTACCAAAGGCAGCTCCACAAGAGGAAATTATCATTTTCCATGTGTTATGATAGTGACGATAGTGAAGGTGATATAAGTGACGATGATGAAATCGATTTTATGCCCATAGACGATTCGCGAGTGACAGTGATTATCATTATTCCCCAGTGAAACGTACTTATGGGCGTCATTACCTACGTTCAGGCAGTGTGCCATATGCAGTCAGAGGCAAGGGTCGTGGCAGTTCACGATCCAAAACCCCAGCCACTGATAGTGAAAGTGATAATGAAGGAGAGTATGCTGGGATGGAGGAAGAGGTGGTGGGTGGCATGGTGCCTGGACCTCGTGGCGCGGTGTGTGGACAGACAAAGGACCACGAGGCACCCTCTCAATCATGTGCTGGCCCCACTCCCGTCACTCCTGCTCCCCACGTCCCATGCCACAGGTCCACCCTGCACCATCTGATCGTGAATGGAAGTGGACTGAACATACACCATTCGTGCCACATCCTTTCAATTTTGATGGCAGTGGAAGTGGCATCATGCCACACTGTCCCATCACAAATGAGTCTACAGAGTTAGACTATTTTCAACTATACTTTGATGAGCCAATAATGAACCTGATTGTTACTCAGACCAACCTGTACTACCAGTATACAATGGACCATGCAGATTTTTCAGAATCGCACGGCTGCGCAGGTGGAAAGATACAACTGTGGCTGAAATGTATTTATTCCTTGGCACTGTCATGCTTATGCCACACACATATAAGAACAATATAGCAAACTACTGGTCCACAGACCACTTCATTAGCACTCCAGTCTTCCGTGACCTCCCTTCCCCGCAACAGATTCCTTCTTGTGCTGAGAATGTTGCACTTCTCAGATAGGAATACACCAAACCGAAATGACCTCCCTACAAAATCCGGGAATTGTTTATGTATCTCAAGCAAAAATTCAGTGCCTACTTTTATCCATTCAAGAACATTGTTGTTGACGAGTCCTTGATTCTGTTCAAGGGACGACTGTCATTCAAACAATATATACCAAGCAAACGTAATCGCTTTGGTAAAAAACTGTTTGTTATGTGTGACTGTGAGACTGGTCTTGTGTTGGATGTCATTATCTACACAGGTAAAAATACCCTTGATGATGCCAGGCGCATGTTGGGCATTTCTGGTGATGTTGTTCGCAAGATGATGCAGCCATACCTTGGCAAGGGCCATACATTGTTCACAGACAACTGGTACACAAGCCCTATGCTTGCTGATTTCCTACGTGTGAACCAAAACTGATATATGTGGAACAGTGAGAAGAAATAGAAAACACATGCCAAAGTTCACTGGAGGAAGTGTAGTGAGGCATTTCATGCCAATGACATCATGGCACTGTCATGGCATGACAAAAGGGACGGACATTGCTGTCAACCATCCACAGAAACGAGATGGTACAAACAGACAGAATGAGCAAGCTCAACAATCAACCTATTGAAAAGCCAGCTGTTGTCATCGACTATACAAACAATATGCGACTAGTCGACAAGTGTGACATGATGATAGGCTTTGTTGACTGTGTGCGTAGGAGTCGCAAGTGGTATATAAAAGTGTTTTTCCACCTTGTGGACATTGCAATGCTCAATGCCTTCAACATGTATGAAATAAAGACTGGGAAGCGACAACGATATGCAGAATTCACCCTAAATGTCATCAAGCAGATAGGGAGAAAGTATGGTACCACACCTATACCTGCCACTCCACAGTGACCTGTCACCCCACAACAGCGACCTGTCACTCCACAACCAGAGGGGGAAGTGCCCAACCGAATAATCCCTAACTGTCACTGCCTAATACCATTACCATCTACTCCAAAGAAGAAGTACTTCAGAAAGTGTGTTGTGTGTGCTTACAGTACACAGCGACCCCAGTGCGAAAAGACACACGATACATGTGTCAGCAATGTGGAGTGGCACTCTGTATGAATCCATGCTTCTTCGAGTATCATACAGTGGTGGACTTCTAGAAACATAAATAGGACCTGTAAATACCTTGTATATATATGTAAACAATAGTAAGTGATTGAACCAGGTGTACAAATTTATTTATCAGTGTGAACATGTGTGTTTGTGACAGTATGATTACTAATTCAGTAACAAACATTTGTGTCTAAACAAGAATTGGCAATGAAATGAATAGATCTGCATCAAAACATTATTATCATAGCATGAAAACAACAGAAAATGGAAAAACGATAAATGTTTCTTGCTTCTGCAAGCGGCAGTGCTCCATGTTGCCGACACCACATCATTTAGCACCAACTTCCGGGCTTATATCTCGAAGTACTGGCCCTAAAATGTTTTTTTAGCCTATCCTATTTATAAAATGTGCTCTTCATTTTTAGAAAAAAAAAAGATTTTTTTTTTCAAAATATTCGGTCATTTTCGAGTGAACGTATATCTATGTGTGGACAGTTTAAGGGTTAAAGCTGACAGAAATAGGCAAGTGGCCTGTGTATCTGTCTCAAATTTGAAGGAAACTTTTGAAAGTAAAATGTTATCTACAACAAATTTTTTTCAATAAAGTATTTTTTCTCAATAATATGGTCATTTACTATTAATAGTGACTTTGGCAAGATAAATGAATACTACCATCAAACAGTGAATATAGACAAATGGCATACAGTACTGCATTCACTTAGAGATAAAGGTATAACTTACATAACGGTGCCATCTTCTGATGCAGACAGAAATACATTCGGTAAAGTTGGGATTGTGGCAATTCTCTTGACACGTTCGGTGACAAGTGCATATCTGAGTTACTTCTCCAGTGTCCACTTCACGTACCTCAATGCACCATCAGCTGCGCCCGATATAATTATTCTGTCTCCACTCTGAGGTACAAACTGAAAAATTGGGTGTATTGGCAGTTTATTTTATGAAAAAGTATTGAATTATAACAACATTAATTTAATTAGTAAACCCTGTACATAACTAGTAGGAAACTGAAATTACACTTCTTTGGGAGATCTTTTGGAAGAAAATAGGTATGCAGATTCAAAGAGCCTAGAGTGAGGTACATTTCTACAACCGTTAGTAAACTGAAATACTTTATTTGGGATCTTTTGGATTAAAATAGGTTGATTCCAGAGAACCTGGAGTGAGATGGATATTTCAGAGCATGATTTTCAGGCTAATGTGAAGCAAAAATGTACCTGATTTTATCATAGTGGCCTCCAAAATAAGGTAGTACAGGTAACAACTATTTGAATAAAATAATATTAATGTAAATTAAAGGAGGACACACGAGTATAATTTAATTTTTGTAGCTATAAACAGGTAATCGCATACTGAAAGATTTAAGTTTCTAAACACTGGATACTTAAGGCTTAAAGAAGATATAAATCCCAACACAGAAAATACAGAATTTAGATGGTCTGCCATGCTGAGATGAAAAACCCACGAACTCATCAGTGAATAAAAATTGTGTTTTCTACACAAAAATGTTCATCAGTCTTTAAAATGAGAGAAGTTTGATCAAAATTGTATAGGTTGGTTACCGAGATATTGTTGCAAATGGCTGTACGCGATTTCTAAAGTGACATTTGGTGAATTTGTCATTTTTTACTTCTCAGTGCCTCAGTTGATAAAGTAGATAAGAGACAATGAAAGCAGTGAGTCCAGGAGGCAAGGATAATGGCAACTTGAAAAGGGTAGGGAAAAAATAAGGGAACAAGTGGAAACTAAAGGGATGAGACCAGGATGAGAAAGCACAAATGGTTAGTAAACAGTTTAGCGAACCAAAGTGATATAATAAAAGAAATACTTTTGCAAAGAGGGTCAAGACCATGTGATATTCTTAGAAAAAGAAGTAGGGCATCCAAGACCTGGAGCTGAAGCCCCACAAGAGAATACATATACAGTATAGGAAAGGAAAGTAAGAGAGAAAAATAAGGACCAAAATGAGAAAGGGCAAAAGATAAAAGGGCAGAGTAGCAGGCAAGATAATAGAAACAAGGAGAAAAAGGGGAAAGAAAGCAATTGTACACCAAATCCTCTAACAAATTTGCCACTTATGGTAATACTGTGCTGTAATACCTTTAACAACATTGAGCCACTTTACCTTAACAGAAAAAATATTACCCCTATGACCAGTAGCTAATTTCTTCAACTGCTTTTGTCGATAAACATCCCAAAGTGTAACATCATAGTCATCGGACCCAGACAGCAATAAGCTAAAAAGAAACAAAAATTTATTAACAATGAGTGATGTCGGGTCAACACATTCAAATTTGAAGGACTATATATACAGGGACGAATTTTTCATTCCAGAATGCTGTTCATGCCATTACAACAATTTATCTCTAAAAAAGTTTAATAGACTAGTCTTTTAGACCCCAAAATTACACTAGCATTTAAAATAAACTTACATAAAGGTGAGTTTACCATCAACCGGGACATGTACACATAAGGGAAGAAATTATTGTCTTTAATTTTTTTGAGGGTTCTAAAGTCATCAGTAATTGTGACAGATTACTGGTAATGTATGGCCATCTGTATGCCCTATAGGTCACCTACTTTTAACTATTAATACCACAGAGTTTTTTCAAAATTCATGCTACTTTTTGAATTATACATTATATACTTACCTGTACTGTACTGCATTCCTAGTCACTTCTAAATTGAGCTATAAAGTCACTTACAATACTGAGTACATTAGAGGTTCTGTAACTATTTATTTACAAAATACATATATTCTAATCCTAGGTAGTAAGTTGGTAGACAGCAACCGCCCGGGAGGTACTACCGTCCCTGCCAAGTGAGTGTAAAACAAAGCCTGTAATTGTTTTACATGATTGTAGGATTGCTGGTGTCTTTTTTCTGTCTCATAACATGGAAGATTTCAGGTACGTCTTGCTACTTCTATTTACATTTAGGTCACACTACACATGCATATACAGTGGTACCTCGAGTTACGAGCTTAATTCGTTTCAGAAGGCTGTTTGAGTGCCAATACCAAAGAATTTGTTCCCATAAGGAATAATGTAAATTAGATTAGTCTGTTTCAGACCCCCAAAATTACACTTACAAAAGCACTTACAGAAATACACTTACATAACTGTTCGAGTTGGGAGCTGCTCGTAAGTCGAGGTACCACTGTATACTACAGTGGTACTGAGTTACTAGCAAAATTCGCTCCAGACGGCTATTCAAATGCCGATACCGAAGGAATTTTTTACCATAAGAAATAATGAAAATTAGATTAATCCATTTCAGACCCCAAAATACACTTACATAATTGTTTGAGTTGGGAGCTGCTCGTAAGTAGAGGTACCACTGTATATATACACACAGCTCTGGGTTTTCTTTATTTTCTTACTAGTTCTTGGTATTATTTATTTCCTCTTATATCCATGGGGAAGTGGAACAGAATTCTTCCTCCATAAGCCATGTGTGTTGTAAGAGGCGACTAAAATGCCGGGAGAAAGTGGCTAGTAACCCCTTCTCCTGTATACATAACTAAAGTTTGAGAAAATTTTGTTTTCTTTTTGGGTCACCCTGCCTTGTAGGATACGGCCGGTTTGTTGAAAGAAGAAGAAAGATATATTCTAGTATACCTTTTCTGCCAGATAGTGGAATATGTTTCCACAAATATTGTACTGTATGTAATTCAAAATCTTTATATAGCTTTTTTTTTTTCAACATGTCGGCCATCTCCCACCGAGGCAAGGTGACCCAAAATAAAGAAACACTTTCACCATCATTCACACATAATCACTGTCTTTTGCAGAGGTGCCCAGATACACAGTTTAGATGTCACTCCAAACAGCCAATATCCCAAACCTTTCCTTTAAAGTGCAGGCATTGTACCTCCCACCTCCAAGACTCAAGTCTGGCTAACCGTTTCTGAATCCTTAACAAAATATTACCTGTCACCTCCAACAGCTCGCAGGTCCTAAAAACATTCATCTTCATTCACTCCTAACATGCTCACACATACCTGGTAGTAAAGATAATATAAACAGAATAAAGATCATTATACCTCCAGTTGCAACAAAATGAAAAAGTACAACTTGGCTATATACAAACTTTCTTACTATATAACTTTAGCCACTTAAATTTTGCATATGTCTGTGGGGCAGCCAAAAGATAGAAATCACTCAAAATACATCCAAGATTATCATACTCTGATCTTACCTGCCTTCCGTATTAAATTCAATGCAGTTTACACATCCTCTGTGACATTCCAACTCTTTTACAACTCCAAGTCGACCTACCAGTGAGAGAGTCATCTGGTTGTGCCTTGAAAACTCTGCCAACTGATATCCTAGAAAGAAAGAAGATATATTATGTATTTTATATTTACACTTCATAAATACAATCTACTTAGAAAAAATTATTTTGTTCTTTCAATCAATTTTTATACCTATCTAAATCTAAAGTCCCTTCCTTCAATTTATTTTAACTTCTTTCCATTCAACTTGTACACATAGTCAAATTATTATAGTCATGGAAAGGAAAATCCCTAAGGCAGGGCTACTCAATTGGGCCCACGGTCCGAATCCAGACCTTCCGAGTGTTCTAGTTGGACCATGGGCTTCAGGAGAAAGCTTAGTTAAATAACAGCTGTTACCATGTTCAGGATCAGGTGGTACACAAGAGCGGGATTAATAGATTATTCTATCTGAATGGAATGTATACACTGAATGGAATACAGTATTCTAGTATAGCTAAATAGCATATTTTCTTCCAGGTGATGAGGATAACAAAAAAATTAGATAATGGAAGATTGGATATCAGATTGGAGGGGGAGAGTATGGAGGAGGTGAATGTGTTCAGATATTTGGGAGTGGATGTGTCAGCAGATGGGTATAGAAGGATGAGGTGAATCATAGAATTAATGAGGGGAAAAAGGTGAGGGTGCACTGAGGAGCTTGTGGAGACAGAGAACTTTATCCATGACAGCAAAGAGGGGAATGTATGAGAGTATAGTTATACCAACACTCTTGTATGGGTGTGAGACATGGGTTGTGAATGTTGCAACAAGGAGAAGGCTGGAGGCAGTGGAGATGTCGTGTCTGAGGGCAATGTGTGGTGTGAATATAATGCAGAGAATCCATAGTTTGGAGATTAGGTGGTGTGGGATTACCAAAACTATTATCCAGAGAGCTGAGGAGGGGTTGTTGAGATGGTTTGGACATATAGAAAGAATGGAGCAAAATAGAATGATGTCGAGATGTATAAATCTGTAGTGGAGGGAAAGCAGGGTAGGGGCGGCCTAGAAAAGGTTGGAGGGAGGGGGTAAAGGTTTTGTATGCGAGGGCTTGGACTTCCCCGAAGAGTGCGTGAGCGTGTTAGGGTAGGAGCGAATGGAGACAAATGGTTTTTTAGGACTTGACGGTTTTTGGAGTGTAGGCAAGGTAACATTTGTGAAGGGTTTCAGGGAAACCGGCAGGCCGGACTTGATTCCTGGAGATGGGGAAATACAGTGCCGACACTCTGAAGAGGGGTGTTAATGTTGCAGTTTTGTAGCTGTAGTGTAAGCATGCCTCTGGCAAGACAGTGATGGAGTGAATGATGATGAAAGTTTTTCTTTGTCGGGCCACCCTACCTTGGTGGGGAAACGGCCCATGTGTTAATAAAAATAAAAAAATTATCACTTGTGCAATGAAGTTAACTTTTTGGTATTTTGAAAAGAGTTTGGCCGCATATGGGCCTGGGCAACTTTGCTTTTGTGCAAGGTATGATTTTTTGGGTTTTCATTTTCTTTTTAGCAAGTTTGATTTTAATATGTTGCCCACCTCTTTTTTGAATAAGTACGTTGGTGGGGGATTTAATATTGAATTGTGTTGTGATAAATTTTCACATCAATTTTTAATAAATTGGTTAAAAAATTTTTCCTATTCTGGTTGTTCCTAATTTATGTGGGGGGATATAAAACATGTTTTATTTTAATAAATACAGATAAATTTAGTAATAAATACATTTCATAATACAGAGGACAACTGGTTCACCAAGCTTGTGTTTATAGTAATTTGATTGATACGTATTTTAATTTTGCAAAGTCAAAAGACTTCTAGTTTATGGGTTTTTTTTAAGCCCAGATATTTATTTCCATATCAAATTATTTGTTTTACTAAACTAGTCATATTTTTTTTAACCCTTAACTGTCCAAACTTTCAGCAACCCCCGTGCATAACCGTCCTGGGGGGTGCACTAAAACTGAAACCATTTTCCCATAAGAAATAAGGGAAATTTCAATTAATCCTTTCAGACACCCAGGAGTATTAAAAAAAAAAAATTTTTAAAATTAAATATAGATTTACATACAGAAAAGAATGACAAATGAATATAAAGCACTAATAACATGTATAAATGAACATTTAACATCACATTACCTTTATTGCATCTCTTTGGGGGTATGGAAGATGGAGGGGAGAGGGAGGCGTTTTTTGTGTTGGGAGGCAGGACAAAATTTTTAATTTGAATAATATCAGCTCTACAGCTTTTTTATCTATCACAATTCATCTAATATGACATAATAAACAATATTAATAACATAGAAACATGATATATATCTAGAATGAATAAAATATGTCATTATGTATGAGAAAACTGGGTAGTATTGTTGGGTATGGGACTGCGGGGTTCGGGGCAGCAGCAGCAGACTGCCACCACTCAATAATAATAATAATAATATTTATTGAGCATGGCAATGATACATGGTTGGGTAGACAAGATACATAGTTTTGATGAGATATACATAAAAGCCCCTAATATGCTGTGTTGCGGGCCCTTCTTGGGGCTACTTAATTATAGACTACATGGTAAAAAGTTATGGTTGATAATTTATAAAATAAGTAAATTGGATCTAAGTTATAAAGTTTGATTATAAGTTGAACATATCAATTTTGCAGCAATGCAACTAATTGAGTGAGAAAAATTTAAAACATATCAATTTAAATTTCAGAATGCAATAATTGAGTGAGATAAAAATTTTAAAAAAAATTAATTGCTTGCAGTTAAGTTTACGTGGTCATTATAATGTAAAGTTTGGAAATAGTTAGCTTAGTATGATTTTTCCTAACGGTTTTTTCATTTAAGTGTAAATCAGGTTTTTCAGTAAGTGATTTTTCACTTTGTTGAGAATGTTTGATATTGAGCACTTAGGTTTGGGTGAGAAGGTTTTTTTTAGCATCGTTTTAATTGGGGAAAAAGGGGGGTTTTTTGGCTATGACAGGTAATGAATTCCAAATTTTGTATTTTTATATATTGATTTTTAATAGTGTTAGATGGCAAAAAATGTACATAATTTATAAAAAGAAAATTTACACTTACCTTGGGGAGGGCAGGGGGGGGCTCGGTCTCAGTGTCCCTATACTGCTCAAACAAAAATGGAAGAGTTAATTTTTTTGT
>WNWK01047577.1:0-13875 GCA_009830355.1 Cherax destructor | reverse complement strand
TGGTTATATATAACCAAAATTTTTTAAAGGGGTGGCCCGGTAAGCCAGTTTGGGCCTCGGTCAGATGACCCCTCATTTTGGGATCTTTGACTAAGACCCGGTCAGAAACACTTCCCCTGTTTCCCAAAACCCTTAAAAACTTTGCCCATTGCGCTCATAACAAACTAAAACCTCCCAAAGGCACTGGAATCTCTCCCCATTTTAAACTGATGATACAAAACTAGTGAGAAAAAAACTAGTGAGCAATGAATGGAATTGGCTACAAAACGATCAAGATAATCGTCAAGAAGACCAAAACTGAATAAAGGTTAAAAAAAGAGCCAATACGGGTGGCACGGTAACATCTGGAGTCCCACAACGAGCATCATTGAAGGATAGATCAACCAGAAAAGTTCAGCGGCATACGAAAGAATAAGTAATTTAAAATGTAGCTTTTAAGAACTTTGATAAGGACCTTGAACACTATATGTTCACCCATGACAGTGCAACGAGACTGGTGGAAACCGAAAGGGTAACCTACTGGGAGACTAATATCCCCTAACAACCTTATAAAAGGTGGGAACACGTTATAAAGTACAACATACTCAGGAGGACGGCGGGTAGAGAGACCGGATAGGATCAATATGTTTGATATTCAGGAACTATGAATGGGGGGAAAAAAGTCGGCAAACAACACATCAGTCACAGTAATGTTAAGATAATTTTCTTTCCCAAAAAGTGGTACATATTATAGTTTTAATAAGACAAAACCCCCCATCTCTAAACGGGAAGAAATATTATAGAAATACAAACTATTAAGGAACACGAAAAAATTTAAACAAACACCCCACACAGTTTTAAAAGTAGGTAGCATAAGCGAGTGAAAACAAACATCAGAAAAAGGGGAAATTTTTAAGAGACGGGCCCAAAGGGTTGAGCCTCCCCCCCACCCCACGATCACAGGCGAGAACGCACGCACGGACGCGCGCACCCCGTGTTTCCCCGGGAAAGGAACATAATGACAAGCACCCGAGGCTAGGTTTTTTACACTAGATGTTCCCCGGTATGTTCAGAGATTTTTTACAGGACGAGCCATAGAGAGACGTTTCCCTCAGATTTCCAAGTCTCCATCTACGTGTTATACGACGTTTCAGTCAGTGGGTTTTTCGGGGGCTTCAAATGGACACTTACCGGGTGACAGGGTGCTGCCTGTTTGTTTAATATTAGAAACATGGAGACTTTTTTTTTGCCATGAAACACAGTGGAAAAGCATGATGAAAATTTAACTGAGTGAGCAACTAAATAATGAGGGGGTATCGTCATTTTAAAACTCTGAAACATCGTCTTGAACATTTTAAATATTATAAACACAATTTGACATTTCTTACATAAAATTTTTAAATTTTGGTATCGTCAGTTATTTTTTAAAAGTATCAGTTGTTGACATTTTAAAGTAATTATCGTCAATTGTAAACATTTACATTATCGTCAATTGTAGGCATTTTAAAATCTGCCGAATAGGTAAAACTGGTAATTGCAATAACTCATTTAAAATTAAGTCCATTCTAAAATTTTTTTTTATACGCTTAAAGATATTTTTTTTTTAAATTTTTGTTAATGTAAAAAAAAAAATTTTGTACCAAAGAACCTTAGAATGCCAAAAAGTGAATAAATTACCTTAGCAACCTTTCATAAACAAAAAAGTTTGTTGGGGGATTTCAACATTGATGATAATCTTGTAGCTATGTGAGTCACATGCTTCCCACAGATGGGACAGGTGTTAGTATCCCTTTAACACCTACTGTTTATGGACACACGGGCCATACCATTACATAAATTTCAGCAATTTGTGCAACTTCATAATTGTACAACATTAAGGTATTATATTCAAACAATACATACACCCAAAACATTTGATTATATATATATATATATATATATATATATATATATATATATATATATATATATATATATATATATATATATATATACAATCTCTCTTTCTTATATTCCCCAACTTTTACCCCTTCAAACATCCCCCTTTGACGGTTTTCTTCTTCTTCTTTTTTGTAAGATATACAGGAAAAAGGGGGTTTCTAAACCAGTTTCCCCGGCATTTTAATTGACTTTTTTCAACAGGCATGGCTTCGGAGGAAAAATTCTTATTCCCCCTTCCCCATGGATAGAAAGGGAAAAGCAAAAAAACAAGAACTATTAAGATAAAATCAAAAAAAATCGATGAGTGTGTATACATAAACTTACATGTATGTGTAGCGTGACCTAAGGTAAGTAAAATAGCAAGACGTACCTGAAATCTTGCATGTTTATGAGACAGAAAAAAAAAAACACCCCAATCCTACCATCATGAAAACAAATACAGCTTTCGTTTTACACTCACTTGAGGACGGGAGTACCTCCCGGGTGGTTGCTGACTACCAACCTACAAAAAAAAAAATATATATATATATATATATATAAATTTTTATATATATATATAAATTTTTTTTGTACAAAATAAAGGTATCCTCGGATGATTGTTATCCTCTTGTGGAAAACGTTATTTTTTTTTACTTTAAAACTGTGAAACAAATTTATTTTTTTTTTTACTTTTTCAGTTTTTTTTGATTCCCAGTTCTTTAATTGACCATCAGAACATATTTTTGTCTTTATGTATTATATTTATTGGCGTTAATGCATTTAAAATTGATTAAAATTTGTAAAAAAATGTTCCCAAGTAACATAATCGAAACTAAACAGCGTATATAAACGGGGTTAAGTTCACGAAGAAAACCAACGTTAAGAAGACATGTTGCATTTTTGAACATTTGAATAGTACATCAGACAAATAATGTTACTCCCCGACAAGTTGTGTGATGGTCAGCGCCGGGATTACACCCGGTGGGAACTGCAGCTGTACCACTCGCTCGGTAAACAGTCACCACCTGCTGACAACACCCCAGTCGTCCCCGAAGGCATCTGCGGGGACGCAGCAGTCAGGGGACCCATATTGAATAACGTTTAACAAAACACTCACACACCCCTTTCGACATCTTCATGGGCAGGGGAATGGGAAAACACATACACTAAAAGGTCAAAACCAACTCTCGTACACTTCTAAGACAGGTGTGCATGGGTACTAAGGGTTCAGGAACCCATTCCCCCAGACCAACACTACTTTTATAAACCTCTGAGGTTATACACAAATAGGGAAAAGGGGAAAGAGGGACACAAACACCTAGCTACACAACAAAACCCAAACTTCAGGGCTGGCTTTGGCACTAAACTACAGACATATGTTACTCGAATATAACACTCACTGCTACACTGTACGTTTGTAAGTCTGTCCATCCTAGGGTACAAGGTTGCGGTGGGAAATTTGTTGAGGGGAAAAGGATAGTTATGCAGAGTGAGGAGCAGGGGGGAAGACGTAATGCTGGGTGACAAGGCAGCCAGGGTAAGGTAATGTCATTAAGGGGGGCCGAAGGAAAGACAGAAGAGGAAAAACAATGGAGAGGGGGGACAGAAGAGTGAAGGAAAAAAGGAGACAGAAGAGAGGATAAAAAATGAAGGAAAGAGGGAGAGACAAAAAAGACAAAAATAAAGTAAAAGAATACAAAAAAGTGAGGGGGAAAGGGTGAAAAAGTGTAAGCAGCGCAATTATCTGTTTATGTTCCAAACCATGCTCGTAAGCGATACTTCTTGCGTCTCTGTACAACATTTCTTCTGTAATTTAAGTCAGTGTCTACTTCCTGTCCCTTAATGTTGCTACGGTGAAAATATCTTCTCACAGTTTATCAAGAACTTCAAAATGGTTGCCATCTCTTATCTTTCACTGACGGAAAATTCACCGTTTCATTATTCATAATTCTGATTTTTAACTATCAAATCCATGCTACTGCTCGACTTTGAACTTTTTATTTTATAAAGACCACACCAAGGTCACTACTTAATTCTGCTCTAATTTCTATAATGTGTGAAAAATTTGATGAACTTTATTCATACAATTTAAATGGGTCCCAAACAAAGATGTGAGAGTTACAATGGTATACACAATCTTCTGGGTAAACTTTCATTTAATCACTCAGATTCTTCTCTGTCACATGTTCTTAAGACTGTATCATATCTATTTAATGAGGTAATTATCTCTCTTCCTTCTGTTTACTTCAAGATTGACACTTTCAGTGTTTTCAGTCATTGTTGCGTATCATATCTCAAAGAGGAAGGAGTGCCAGGCATTTTGTTTTAACAACCGCTGTCGTTCATGTGGTTTGTGCTGCCGGGAGCAACAGCCTGTTGATCAGGCCCTGATTCACCGCGAGACTGTTCACGGACCGGGCCGCAAGGGGCGTTGACCCCCGGAACACCCTCCAGGTATAAATGGGAAAAACTGACACTAAGGAAGGTGTTGTATTTATAGTTAGACTGTTAAGCGTATCCTGACTCTTTCTCTTCTACTTCAGCTCTTCCTCCTCACCGGCCATTCATATACAGTTAGAATGATTGACATATTACTGCTTATAGAAGGTACTTCGATATTTAAAACATTTCAGGCAGAAGTGAAACCACTATGGTTTATAAGCATCATCTGAGCGAGAGAGTGACGGTAATTGATGGCACTGCAAGACACCTGTAGGACACGGAGCCAGGGACACTTGTGGACACGGAGCCAGGGACACTTGTGGACACGAGCCAGGGACACTTGTGGCACACGGAGCCAGGGACACTTGTGGCACACGGAGCCAGGGACACTTGTGGACACGGAGCCAGGGACACTTGTGGCACACGGACCAGGGACACTTGTAGGCACACGGAGCCAGGGACACTTGTGGCACACGACCAGGGACACTTGTGGCACACGGAGCCAGGGACACTTGTGGACACGGAGCCAGGGACACTTGTGGCACACGGAGCCAGGGACACTTGTGGCACACGGAGCCAGGGACACTTGTGGCACACGGAGCCAGGGACACTTGTGGCACACGGAGCCAGGGACACTTGTGGACACGGGGGACTTGACACGGAGCCAGGGACACTTGTGGCACACGAGCCAGGGACACTGTGGCACACAGGACCCAGGGACACTTGTGGCACACGGAGCCAGGGACACTTGTGGCACACGGAGCCAGGGACACTTGTGGCACACGGAGCCAGGGACACTTGTGGCACACGGAGCCAGGGACACTTGTGGCACACAGAGCCAGGGACACTTGTGGCACACGGAGCCAGGGACACTTGTGGCACACGGAGCCAGGGACACTTGTGGCACACGGAGCCAGGGACACTTGTGGCAGACTGGACAGCCAGGGACACTTGTGGCACACGGAGCCAGGGACACTTGTGGCACACGGAGCCAGGGACACTTGTGGCACACGAGCCAGGGACACTTGTGGCACACGGAGCCAGGGACACTTGTGGCACACGGAGCCAGGGACACTTGTGGCACACGGAGCCAGGGACACTTGTGGCACAAGGAGCCAGGACACTTGTGGCACACGACCAGGGACACTTGTGGCACACGGGCCAGGGACACTTGTGGCACACGGAGCCAGGGACACTTGTGGCACACGGAGCCAGGGACACTTGTGGCACACGGAGCCAGGGACACTTGTGGCACACGGAGCCAGGGACACTTGTGGCACACGGAGCCAGGGACACTTGTGGCACACGGAGCCAGGGACACTTGTGAGCGACTGCGGAGCCAGGGACACTTGTGGACACACTGGAGCCAGGGACACTTGTGGCACACGGAGCCAGGGACACTTGTGGCCACGGACCAGGGACACTTGTGGCACACGGAGCCAGGGACACTTGTGGCACACGGAGCCAGGGACACTTGTGGCACACGGAGCCAGGGACACTTGTGGCACACGGAGCCAGGGACACTTGTGGCACACGGAGCCAGGACACTTGTGGCACACGGAGCCAGGGACACTTGTGGCACACGGAGCCAGGGACACTTGTGGCACACGGAGCCAGGGACACTTGTGGCACACGGAGCCAGGGACACTTGTGGCACACGGAGCCAGGGACACTTGTGGCACACGGAGCCAGGGACACTTGTGGCACACGGAGCCAGGGACACTTGTGGCACACGGAGCCAGGACACTTGTGGCACACGGAGCCAGGGACACTTGTGGCACACGGAGCCAGGGACACTTGTGGCACACGGAGCCAGGGACACTTGTGGCACACGGAGCCAGGGACACTGTGGCACACGGACCAGGGACACTTGTGGCACACGGAGCCAGGGACACTTGTGGCACACGGAGCCAGGGACACTGCGACCGGGACACGGACACGGACAGGACACTGGCACGAGGACACTGGAAGAAGGGACAGCACCGAGCCAGACACTTGGCACAGACGGCTTGGCAGTTGGACATGGCCGACAGACATTGTGCCAGCAGGACTTGCACACGACGGACACTGACAGACCAGGGCACTGGCAACGGCAGCATGGCACCGGACCAGGGACACTGCACGGGCTGGCACCGGCCGGGACACTGGCACAGGGCACTGGGACACTGGCCAGACACTGGGCCAGGACAGGACACTTGTGGCACACGGGCCAGGGACACTTGCACGGCAACACGGACGACCAGGGACACTGGCACAGGAGCCAGGGACACTTGTGGCACACGGACCAGGGACACTTGTGGCACACGGAGCCAGGGACACTTGTGGCACACGGAGCCAGGGACACTTGTGGCACACGGAGCCAGGGACACTTGTGGCACACGGAGCCAGGGACACTTGTGGCACAGCAGGGACACTGTGGCACCGAGCAGACACTGTGGACCAGGGACACTTGTGGCACAGGCCAGGGACATGGGACACCGGGACACTTGGGCACACGGACCGGGACACTTGCACACAGCGGACACTTGTGGCACACGGAGCCAGGGACACTTGTGGCACACGGAGCAGGGACACTTGGCACGAGACACTGTGGACAAGCCAGGGACACTTGTGGCACACGGAGCCAGGGACACTTGTGGCACACGGAGCCAGGGACACTTGGGCACAGGACCAGGGACACTTGTGGCACACGGAGCCAGGGACACTTGTGGCACACGGAGCCAGGGACACTGTGGCACACGGAGCCAGGGACACTTGTGGCACACGGAGCCAGGGACACTTGTGGCACACGGAGCCAGGGACACTTGTGGCACAGGGCCAGGGACTGGGCACGGACAGGGACACTTGTGGCACACGGAGCCAGGGACACTTGTGGCACACGGGCCAGGGACACTTGGGCACACGGAGCCAGGGACACTTGGGCACACGGAGCCAGGGACACTGTGCACACGAGCCAGGGACACTTGTGGCACACGGAGCCAGGGACACTTGTGGCACACGGGCCAGGACACTTGTGGCACACGGAGCCAGGGACACTTGTGGCACACGGAGCCAGGGACACTTGTGGCACAGGACCAGGGACACTTGTGGCACACGGAGCCAGGGACACTTGTGGCACACGGAGCCAGGGACACTTGTGGCACACGGAGCCAGGGACACTTTGGCAACGACCAGGGACACTTGTGGCACAGGAGCCAGGGACACTTGTGGCACACGGAGCCAGGGACACTTGTGGCACACGGAGCCAGGGACACTTGTGGCACAGGAGCCAGGGACACTTGTGGCACACGGAGCCAGGGACACTTGTGGCACACGGAGCCAGGGACACTTGTGGCACACGGAGCCAGGGACACTTGTGGCCACGGACAGGGACACTTGTGGCACACGGACCAGGGACACTTGTGGCACAGGAGCCAGGGACACTTGTGGCACACGGAGCCAGGGACACTTGTGGCACACGGAGCCAGGGACACTTGTGGCACACGGACCAGGGACACTTGTGGCACACGGAGCCAGGGACACTTGTGGCACACGGAGCCAGGGACACTTGTGGCACACGGAGCCAGGGACACTTGTGGCACACGGAGCCAGGGACACTTGGCACACGGAGCCAGGGACACTTGTGGCACACGGAGCCAGGGACACTTGTGGCACACGGAGCCAGGGACACTTGTGGCACACGGAGCCAGGGACACTTGTGGCACACGGAGCCAGGGACACTTGTGGCACACGGAGCCAGGGACACTTGTGGCACACGGAGCCAGGGACACTTGTGGCACACGGAGCCAGGGACACTTGTGGCACACGGAGCCAGGGACACTTGTGGCACACGGAGCCAGGGACACGTGGTGCCAGGGACACGTGGTGCCAGGGACACGTGGTGCCAGGGACACGTGGTGCCAGGGACACGTGGTGCCAGGGACACGTGGTGCCAGGGACACGTGGTGCCAGGGACACGTGGTGCCAGGGACACGTGATGCCAGTCACACCTGTATTACAACTTCAGACATCTTCATTGGATCACGTTTGTCTCTAAGGCAATACGTAATCAACTCTCAGTTTAACGTACGTTGATTTAACAAATTTCAAAAATATTGGATAAAGTCTGTTGCTCAAGTTGTTTAGAAACGATGAAGAAAGTCCATCATTTAGAGTGTTCTTTCTTGCAGTCATGATGTAATATTCTCATCTATCCTCCACGGTTACTGTTGTTATCCACTTGTTACTCAGCTATTAGATTGGTAAACTAAAGTTTTACTTATCCTTTCTACTGCATTTGACTTTGCCAGTGTTGGAATTACATTGATCACCATATATAACACAGCATTCTAAATGATCACAATACACATATTTGAGCCTAATTCTTTTGCACCATTTTTTTTTTTTTTTTTTTTTGTAAATGCTGCGTGAAATGTTGGTCTATGTCACTGACTTGCTGTTTATATTTGATCAAAGTGATGATAGACATTTTGAGTATGATATAGTGTCCTCCCTGTTTTTTGAATACTACACCTATTGAGAAATGTAGTGGGAAAGATTTAGATGTACGTTTTGTACAGCTTTGTACGACTGTACAGTGAACCTTTGGCTTATTGGACCTTGATTGAATGGACCAGAATTTAGTGGATTTTGATTTAATGAACTCTGATTCAACAGACCTCAATTTAGTGAATTTTGTAAATCTGGGACCCAATCTAATGAGTTAATTGATTCATAACTAATGGACGAAGTTCGTGGGTTATGCAGTTGTCCATTATTCAGGAATAATTAATTACACATTGTAACTTTTACAAAGAAATATATCTTTTACTTTTTACTTTTTTTAATTGGGGGTGGAACAGTTCACAAAAAACTTGCACTTCGGAGACACACCATATGATGAAGCCTCGCTCCTTATTAGGCCACTGTCAAGTCATGACTAAGACTTGACGATGGTCGAGGACAACCCAAAACATCATCATAAGGTCCTTTTCCTAAGTGCTATATTTAAAATATGTTATTCATTATTGCTCCAACGAGAGCAAAATACTCTCATCTATGTCGGCCACAATCACCATTACGAACCTCACCATTAGTTCATGAAATTAAAGGTTCATCTTGTACAGTCAGTTTTGTGATAGGTTGTCTTGACACACGCCAACATTATCTGCATCTTTCAACAATGCATGACTCCATGGCTGGAAGTTTCATCATTTGCATTTTGGCATATCTGGTTGTCACCCTTTACTAAATGAACGCGAAAAAACACTTATAGAAATAGCAGCAGTGACTCACAGTCCTGGTGTGTGTCTGTGTGTGTGTGTGTCGTAGTTAGGCTCGAACACTGCACTCGTGTCTCCGTGTTTTGTCATATATGTTATATATTTTGACATTGTTTATAGTTGTGTCTGGCTGGAAATAAATTATTTACTCTTCTTTTATTGTTTACGTGCTGCTTCCAGGGATATCTTGGGAAGGTAATGTAATGTTGTGAGTGTTATCTCTCTCTCTGACATCCCTTAGTGCCTCTCCCTTCCTCTTAATACCTCTTCCTTTCTTTAATACCTCTCACCTTGATACCTATCACCTTCGTACCTTAATACCTCTCACCTTCGTACCTTAATACCTCTCACCTTCGTACCTTAATACCTCTCACCTTCGTACCTTAATACCTCTCACCTTCGTACCTTAATACCTCTCACCTTCGTACCTTAATACCTCTCACCTTCGTACCTTAATACCTCTCACCTTCGTATCTTAATACCTCTCACCTTCGTACCTTAATACCTCTCACCTTCGTACCTTAACCCTTTGACTGTTTCGGTCGTATATATACGTCTTACGAGCCAGTGTTTCAGACGTATATATACTCACAAATTCTAGCGGCTTCAAATCAAACGGGAGAAAGCTGGTATGCCCACATATGAGAGAATGGGTCTGTGTGGTCAGTGTGCGTGGTATAAAAAAAATCCTGCAGCACGTACTGCATAATGAGAAAAAAAAACTCCGATCATTTTTTTGGATTAAAACGCCGAATTTGAGGTGTATTTTCGTATAGTATTTATGGTTGTATTCTCTTTTTCGTGGTCTCATGTGATAGAATGGAATACATATTACTGGAATAGAGATGATTTTGATTAGTTTCATGATGAAAACAATCTTGAAATTGAGCTCAAACTAGCAGAAATGTTCAATTTTTGCCAATGTTCAAGAGTAAACAAATCACGCCACGCGTCCAATACACATCAACTGGTGAGTCTAATATTCTTACACAAGTGCACAGATATTATTTATATAATTTTTACAATAATGCAATAGTCTGCATAACAATAAATCTTCTAATAATAATAATAATAATAATACTTTATTGTGACATGGTACAATGATACATGGTAGACAAGATATATTTCTTAATGAGATGTACATGCCAAAAGCCCCTAATATGCTGTGCATTGCGGGCATTCTTAAGACTACTTTATTCTAGACTACATGGTAAAAAGTTATGGTTGACAATTTATAAAATAAGTATAATTGCATATCTAAGTTATAAAGTTTGAATATAAGTTGAACATATCAATTAATTGCAGCAATGCAACTAATTGAGTGAGATAACAATTTAAAACAATTAGTTGCATTGCAGTTACAGTTTACGTGGTCATTATAATGTAAATGTTAGGTAATAGTTAGCTTAGTATGTATTATTCATAACAGGTTTTTACATTTAAGTGATTAGTCAGGTTTTTACATTAAGTGATTATTCTACTTTGTTGAGAATGCTTGATATTGAGCATTTAGCTTTGGGTGAGAAGGTGATTTTTTAGCATCGTTTTGAATTGGGGTACAGGCAGGGTTTCTTTGGCAATGACAGGTAATGAATTCCAAATTTTCGTGCCTTTTATATGCATTGAGTTTTTACATAGTGTTAGATGGACACGGGGAACATCGAGGAGTGATCTGTGTCTAGTGTTATGGTCATGTGTCATGAGTGAATAAAAAATCAAAATGGAAAGCAAGAGTAATATAAGAGGGGCCTAAAGACGTGACTAATGAACATATAACATCCTATTTTAGTGTCAGGAATGTCTGCATTGTTTTTTCTGGACCCTATTTTGAAATTGACATTTTTTTTTATTTTGCATGAAATTGGCCAAATTGCCAATTTCTGACCACTTTCTTGGGTAGTTGAAATCGGTAAATTGGTGGTTTCTTTTACTCAATCGATAGAACAAATGGAGTTCTAAAGAAATAGCTATGATTTTGGTCGACTGTAACAATGGAATTGGCCGAAAATAGGGCTCAAAGTCGGCGAAATCGCTGATGCGTATATATCGCTGACATCGCTAACTTTGCAAGAACGTAATTCCGTAAGTTTTCCATCAAATTTCGTACTTTTGGTGTCATTACCATCTGGAAATGATTCTCTATCATTTCATAAGAAATTTTTTTTTTTTTTTTTTTTTTTCAAAAATTTTGCGACATAGAATGACAGTTTCAGAAAGGGGCCTCCAACAGTCGAAGGGTTAATACCTCTCACCTTCGTACCATAATACCTCTCACCTTCGTACCATAATACCTCTCACCTTCCTACCTTCTTTGCCTCTCACCTCTGTACCTTAATTCCTCTCACCTTCTTACCTTAATACCTCTCACCTTCGTACCTTAATACCTCTCACCTTCGTACCTTAATACCTCTCACCTTCGTACCTTAATACCTCTCACCTTCGTACCTTAATACCTCTCACCTTCCTACCTTAATACCTCTCACCTTCCTACCTTAATACCTCTCACCTTCCTACCTTAATATACCTCTCACCTTCCTACCTTAATACCTCTCACCTTCATACCTTAATACCTTTCACCTTCATACCTTAATACATCTCACCTTCATACCTTAATACCTCTCACTTTCCTACCTTAATACCTCTCACCTTCCTTCCTACCTTAATACCTCTCACCTTCCTACCTTAATACCTCTCACCTTCCTTCCTGCCTTAATACCTCTCACCTTCCTTCCTACCTTAATACCTCTCACCTTCCTTCCTACCTTAATACCTCTCACCTTCCTTCCTACCTTAATACCTCTCACCTTCCTTCCTTCCTTAATACCTCTCACCTTCCTTCCTTCCTTAATACCTCTCACCTTCCTTCCTTCCTTAATACCTCTCACCTTCCTTCCTTCCTTAATACCTCTCACCTTCCTTCCTTCCTTAATACCTCTCACCTTCCTTCCTTCCTTAATACCTCTCACCTTCCTTCCTTCCTTAATACCTCTCACCTTCCTTCCTTCCTTAATACCTCTCGCCTTCGTACCTTAATACCTCTCGCCTTTGTACCTTAATGCCTCTCACCTCTGTACCTTAATACCTCTCACCTTCCTACCTTAATACCTCTCACCTTACTACCTTAATACCTCTCACCTTACTACCTTAATACCTCTCACCTTCCTACCTTAATACCTCTCACCTTCCTACCTTAATACCTCTCACCTTCCTACCTTAATACCTCTCACCTTCCTACCTTAATACCTCTCACCTTCCTACCTTAATACCTCTCACCTTCCTACCTTAATACCTCTCACCTTCCTACCTTAATACCTCTCACCTTCCTACCTTAATACCTCTCACCTTCCTACCTTAATACCTCTCACCTTCCTACCTTAATACCTCTCACCTTCCTACCTTAATACCTCTCACCTTCCTACCTTAATACCTCTCACCTTCCTACCTTAATACCTCTCACCTTCCTACCTTAATACCTCTCACCTTCCTACCTTAATACCTCTCACCTTCCTACCTTAATACCTCTCACCTTCCTACCTTAATACCTCTCACCTTCCTACCTTAATACCTCTCACCTTCCTACCTTAATACCTCTCACCTTCCTACCTTAATACAGTGGTCCCTCGGTTTTCGGTTATCTCCAAACTCGAACATTTATGTAAGTGTATTTTCGTAAGTGCTTTTGCAAGTGTATTTTTGGGGGTCTGAAATAGACTAACCTACGTGACATTATTTCTTAAGGAAGTAAATTCGTTCGATAATGGCACTTGAGCAGCATTCTGGAAAGAATTTTCGGCGAAAACCGAGGGTCCACTGTACCTCTCACCTTCCTACCTTAATACCTCTCACCTTCCTACCTTAATACCTCTCACCTTCCTACCTTAATACCTCTCACCTTCCTACCTTAATACCTCTCACCTTCCTACCTTAATACCTCTCACCTTCCTACGTTATACCATATAGTTCAGCGGTGAGAGTGCAGAGGCAGAATTCCTCGGCACTCTCCCTGCTGCACTCTATAACAAAACACTACATATTGTAAATCTGTCACATCATCCAGAACTGAAAGTGTACTCATTTACAGGTTGTCCCTCTCCTCACACACTGTTGTATAGCATGATAAAACCCTCAAAGAAGGTTCCTTAGTGCTGGTGAGAGGCTCTTGTTCTAAGGAATTGGACCAATGCTCCAATTTCTTGAATCAAAACTGAATATCTTTCATTTCCCAAGGTACTGTATGACCCCTATGGGTTTAGTGCTCCTTCTGAATGTAAAA